>JAJOOR010044619.1:0-11784 GCA_036250505.1 Solanum acaule
TGAAATCTTTAATTGTTATCTTTTTTCTTTTTTCTAATCTTCCAAAAATATTGTTGTTACCTTTAAATGGATCATGTGACCTAAAAGATAACAACACTTACACACATAACTTACTCCAACAAATAAAGTTAAACTATATTTTCATTGGATATATTGTTGTTGTTATAAGTAAAGTCATCAAAGCAATCATCAAGGTGCTAATCAGTGTATTATACTTTTGACTGAATCTAAGTTTAGTCCACTTATAATGTATAACTGTTTTACACATTGTACTACAAATGGTCCATCTTTTATAACAATAAAATAGTGAGATAATTGAAATACTGTATACAATTGACGATCCTAGATAGAAGAGTAACAAACTTAAAAAGTCACTTTTATGAAATACAGTTGCAGCAATATGAACTTGCTAATGGTGAATAATTTTACACTAAAATGTATAACGTACACATATATATATATTCTAACGCAAAATACAATGCACATAAATTATTTCAAAGGAGATAATGTATTGGTAATTACCCATTTATGAAGATTTCCTACGATTTCTTGATGGACAGTGGTCTTCTGATACAACTAAATGTACCAAAAAATAATACTGAACGTCATTAGGAAATTTTGGTCAGTATAGAAAGTTTATCAGAAACCGTTTCAAATAAAAGTTATCAAAAATCACTAATTGGAGTATTAATTTGTAGATATGTAACACATCGATACTCACGTAAGAATCTATCAAAAATTTATCCACAAGCAACTGCAATTAAGAGAAGATTAATTGGAGTAAAATATTACCACAACTGAGAGAGATGGACGCATGGTGTTCACCTCCTGCAACACTTCCATTCCATGATGCAAAGAAGAATCATCAAACAATCAATAATACAGAGAGAAATAAGAGAACAAAAATCAATGGAACAGTGCAAGGAAACAAGAGAACTTGAGAGGCAAGAGCTCAAGAAGATCGAAAATCGAAATTGAGAATGTAAGACCTTTTTTATTTGCTGAAGTACCAAAATGCCCTCGGACGACGAAGACCTACTTGGGACTCACACTTATTTAGAAGAGAAGAAGTAAAACGAAAAGAATTGTCTTGAAAATGGTTTTAAAAGTATTTTTGATTTTCATTATAATTATTTCAAATTGTTATAAATTGAAGAAGCTTATAATTTAGAAAAAAGAATTACCTAAATACACAACTTATTTTATCATGTTTTCAAAATTTCCTACTATTTGAAAAAATAAATAAAAAATCACTACTCTCTCCTATTCTCGGATACATCACTCTTATGCGAGGTATCGGGATATGTGTGTCCTGTATCAACAAAGGTAATGTATTGGGACTTTGAGCGATGTATCGGAACATGTATTTCTTGTATCAACAAAGGTAATGTATCAGGATACGATGTATCGGACGTTGAGTGATGTATCCGAAATAGGGACGCGATGTATATATCGGGACGTTGAATGATGTATTCGAAACTGAAACACGATGTATTAGGACATTCAGTGATGTATCCAAAATCATTAAATTTAATTTTAGAGAATTTTGTAATTTGGAAAATAGTAGGGATAAGATATGTAATTAGATCTTAACACTATGAGGTTTGTGTAAACTATACTAAAATTAATTAAATTGTGGAGTCCCACTATGCATTTTCTCGTGAACTGTTTGGTGGAAAATGAATTGGAAAATCATGTTCTATAGCACAAATTTCCCATTAATTCATCGTGAGAAAAACCTTTATGTCAAATAGGGTTACTTTGAAAATTTATTTCACGAACTTTAATAGAAGTATGTAGCACAGAGATGGATATGATTTTTCCTAAGTTGATTGTGTAAATGAAATAAAAGAAGAAACTTATTCAATATTCAGTTAAAACAATTTAAACATTCTTTTGGTAATTAATCAGGAACACAGATAGAGTATATATCAATAAATTAACTATGTGAATTTTCCTATAAAAATAAGAAGATTATAATTAACATAAAGAATGAATATGAAGGTAATTAAAGGGAGGAAAAGCCAAATAACTCGTTCTATAAACTTTAGCATAAATCATAATGACTCAGGACAACATCCAATGGCGAGGCAATATAACACAATCATAGCGCAGCACAGAGATCTTGAGTCCTACACATCTGGAATAGTTCTTCAAAATTGCACAATAAAGGCTACCCCCGATTTGGAGAAATCGGACGTCCGGTCGGCCATGAGGTATATTTTCTAGGACTGTGATAATGGAAAGCTCTATCGATAATTTGATAGACTCTAAAGGATGGGTTGAGTGGATTGAATCGGCAAATAAATCCAATGTTAGCCGCCGACCATATTATTTGGAGTACAAGAATAGAGGACCGGGTGCTGTCACAAAGGGACGTGTGACATGGGCATCTGTCACTACAGATCCTAATATTGCATCAACTTTCACAGTTAGGAGTTTTATAAATGGTGACCAGTGGATTCCCACTAATATCCCTCATTACCTAGATTTATCTTGAACGTTGTATTCCTAGTAATTGTTATCAGATTATAAAAATAGTACTACTATGTACGTGTCTTTTTTTTTCCAAATGAATATGATTACCTGATTCGTCTTTAAGTAATTCATTTGTTGCTAGTCTTCAAGTATTCATTGTTGCCATTGTCCAACTAATTGACTAAACATTAAATCACCAAAAAGAACATACTTATAGAAACGTATTGTGTCAAAACTTACACATTCATATTATTTCCAGTTAAAAAATAATTAAATATTAAAATCTCAATAATAGTTGTTACTTGGCAATTTAATTCATCTGAATTAAAATTTTGAACCAAAGGGTCAATTCAAATTGAAAAACTTGGATTAAGGGAAACTTGTTTAACAACTATGAATGGATATAAGAAATCCTCAAGTCATCTTACAAAGTCCTAAGTTTGCCTACAATAAACAGTCATATTTTCAAAATTAAATAATTAAAGAGCTGAATATCTCAATATAGAAGAAAATTATTCAAAATCTCCAATTTGTTATTCAAAAAGTATTCACAATATTGTTAGTGATCACAAAGATAATAAGAATTAAAGACAATTTGACTTGGGCCCATAATCGATCATTTTGGGGCTAAATTCTGCTTCTGCTGAGCCCTTTTGATGAACTTGGCAGCGGCTAGCTTTATCGAAGAAAAGACGAACAACAGTATTTGTAAAAGAAATTTAAGGATCACTTATTGCTACTAATAACCTTATTCATATATATGTGTGGAATGAAATCCATAGTAGATGATCATGGAAGCTTGAACACTGGATTGATGAGATTCATTTATAGCAAGAGAAAGCAGATTTCAATACAAGAATTTCATTCCATGATGGTTTATAAACATCCTTCAGCTTCCTTTCTGGTTTATCATCAATATATGTCAATTCTTTTTTCTTATAATCTTTCTCTGCCAAGACATAGATTTCAAGCATGATGAATATACCAGCATACAACACAATCAAGTTCCTAAGACAGCAATCAAAATATAATATAGCAGCAAGCACTAAACAACGTAACTCACCAATTTGATGAAGATCTCATCATCAGTATAGAATGGATTCAGAAGTTGTTTGATCAAATTAACCTTTCTTTCCTCTTGCTTTAGAGCCACCAAGGCCTTCCTCTTCTCTTCCATTACCTTCTCATACTCCTTGAATAATTGGTAATTCCAGATAGATACATATGAATAAAAACAACTGGAATCATGCAACTAACACTAGCTACGTACAATAATATAGTAATTAAATAGCTATGAAAAAGTTAATCCACAGATACTAACCAAGGTTAAGAAGAACCAGAAAACAACATTAGTTAAAGTTCATAGCTATTTCAAAGAAACAGTGAGTATAATAGTAAATGAAACAAAACAACCAGAGCAGTAAATAAGAGTATATTTTTTTTAGTCAAGAATGAGGGCATAAAGTCAAAATCCCAAATGGATAAACAGTAACTTTATAGTCTATGCATCCTACTTCAACAAGTTCGCTTTCACAAAGGCCATTTTGGCAGTGGGTGGGCAAAGAGAGAGGTAATAATTGTAGAGCAAGGTATGTGTAGAATCATTTGTTAGAAGACAATGACGATGATGATCTGAAATTCCAAATTCCTCCACTTACCTTCAAATTGCATATGTAGCAATCTACAAATACTAAGCAGCATGCAGTAATTCCCTTTTGTCGACGAGCTTGACGGGAACATGGAAAATTTAACCTATGAACCAACAACGAGCATTCCCAAGTCCCAATTTTGAGGACAAAATTCCTAAGTGGAAATGGGCCGGGTATTTGGCTATATGAATTAATTTCAACGGACATATATATATCATTTTTTCCAGATTCAACGAACATGGTTCTTTAAAACTTGAATTAATTTGAAATTGGGTTAGAATCGGTGAACAAAATAAATAGGAGTAATACTTACCATTAATTACTTAATTTTAATAAGATATAATAATTATTTATTCAACTTCTTTTTAGATTAATTTTTTCATTTTAAAAATAAGTAAGGTATATTTTATTTTTAAAAGTCAGAGAGAAAACTTTTATTTCTTGTAATATTAGATTAAAATATTTGACCGACTTCAATAGAAGTACGTGGCATAGATGGAATAAAAAAATAGATGTATGTAACATAGATTAATACGATTTCCGACGAGAGGGAGTTGCTCGGATGGTAAGCACCCCTCACTTCCAACCCGAAGATTGCGAGTTCGAGTCACCAAGAGAGCAAAAAGGGGTGGGAGCTCCTAGGGAGGATAAAAAATACGATTTCCCTAAGTTGATTGGGTAAATAATAATATATAAAAGAAGCAGTTAAACCGATATAAATCCTCTTTTGTTAATTAATCATGAACATAGATAGAGTATACATCAATAAAGCATAAACTAAATGTGTATTGTCCTATAAAAATAAGAAGATTATATTAACATAAACAATAAATATGAAGGTAATTAAACGGCGGAGAAAGCCAAATAACTCGTAAATTAACCTTAGCATAAATCAGAATGATTCATGACAGCATCTTATAAGTTAAAAGAGAATGCTGAATTTCTGATTACATATTAATTTTTTAATTGATTTAGCAAACTCAAGGTTAAACCAATAAAATTCATAAAATCATCATCTATTGATTTTATTGGAGATATTCTGATAGGTGGTTCAACAAATGATTCTTCACAAGTGTCTGGAGCACTCACAATAGCAGTAGTAGAAGTCCTTGTCAGGAACATATATAGAGTATATATCAATAAACTCTGTGAATTTTGCTACAAAAATAAGAATATTATAATTAACAGTTTAACATAAAGACTAAATATATGGAGGTAACTAAAGGGAGAAAAACATTAGTAACTCATAAAGTAAATTTTAATATAAGACATTTATGTAATCAAGGCAACATTTATAAATTTTAATCACAATGACAATTACAAATTAATTTCGAACTGCTTTAGCAAACTCAATACTAAACCAATAAAATTCATCAAATCGTTACTTTCTGATCTTATTGGAAATTTTCTAAGAGGTGGTTTATTAGATGTGTCTTCACAAGTGACTAGACCATTCACAATAGCAGAAATAGAATTTCTTGCCTCATGAAATTTATTTGCATTAAAGTTTTCAATTGATGTTGTAGCGTCACCTATTGAACCATCATAGTTTTCCTTACAAATCTGAAGGCATTCCTTGAGAACAGATTCTTTTACCTACTCTAGTAGACTTATGACTTCATTGTAAATACTTTTTGTCTTTGATAAACACTGTTGAAGAAGAATATGCACCAAACCTTTTGTATTAGTAGAAGAACTCTTAGGATCCGCTCTAAGAGAATCGACACATGTTTTAAAGTCACTAGATGTTTGACAAATATCTTCTATCAAATCTCTCGACAAAAAAGTTCCAAAAGAAAGAGAGATAACAAAATATACTATTGATGTTTTCATGACATTCATCTTCATATATATTTTCTGAGACATAATACAGGGTGATTCTTATTGCTAGCATACAATATTCATATTTATTTCTTTTCCATAAAAGATAATACGGATATTATTGTATCAAGATTGTGGCAATTATTAGTTGCGGAGCCAGAATTTTTAATAAGGGGGGTTTAAAATCTAAAAAAATAGACACACAAAGTAGCTGAAGGGGTTCGACATCTACTATATATACCTAACCAATGAGTATTGTATCAAGATTGTGGCAATCATATCTTAGTAACCAGTGAGTACTATTTTCTAATTTAGGCTTAGAAATAATCAATATTAATTCAATCCAGATTTAATTTTCAATCAATTTTTTTCCCTCAATGTGACGAGTAACTAAACAATAGGGTACAATTGTGGAAAAGGGGTAAGCCTCCTCTCTATTTCCCCAAAATTTTATTTGAATAGAAGACATATGTCATAATTACAAATTAAAAGTTGAGTTCTGATTCTTTATATTAAGATCTTAGAGCCTGTTTGGCATTGCTGTTAGGAGGCCTGAAGTGCTTTTTTTTAGAAAAAACATTTATTTTAGAAATTAAGTTTTTGACAAATTTTTAAAACTGTTTTTAAATGGAAGTAGAAGCAGTTTTTCTGCTGTTGGGAAGAAGCTAAAAATTTCTGCTTAAAAAAAAACAGAAGCAGAAATAGAAAATTAATTTTTTAAGACTAAAATATCCCTTATATGTGTACATATATATCAATATATCTCTTGTTAATTAATTAACATATCTCATAAGTTTGGTTGATTTTTATTCAAGAATTTTATTTTTTATTTTTTATTTTTATATAGTAATTTTTTTATTTATTTATGTTTTATATTATTATTTATAAATTATATTGTATATATTACTTTATTTATTATTTTATAGAATTAGAAATAAAAGTAACAATGATTATTTTGTAGGTTCAAAAAAAGATCAAAGTAACGATTAAAGATTTAGAACCTCCCAAAAAAAGTAACAAATAGCCATTTTTTCTTTTCTTAATTTACCTATTATCTTATTTTAATTTGATTTTTAAATTTTTTTTAGAGTATTATAATAAAATTAAAAAAAGGACAGTAGCTAAGATTGAATGCAAAAAAATAGGTAACAAAATGTAATTAAAGTTTCGTATTAGATGTTTAAAATAGTTTCTCCTTATAAAATAATTTTAATATTAAAAACACATTGATATTTATCC
Source organism: Solanum acaule (assembly GCA_036250505.1). Lineage (NCBI taxonomy): Eukaryota > Viridiplantae > Streptophyta > Magnoliopsida > Solanales > Solanaceae > Solanum > Solanum acaule. Next base: position 7,188 of record JAJOOR010044619.1, read on the forward strand.
TTTTTCGTAATTTGACTCTCTAAAGCATTTTTAAAAAAATTAGTCAAACACAAATTGCTTGTCAAAAACACTTATCAAATGAATTTGTCCAACACATATTACTTTTTTTGAAAAAATATTTTTAAAAAAACGCTTCTAAAAATAAGTCGTTTTTACCAACCAAATAGGCTCTTAATCATGATTAGAAGAATAAATAATTCTATATGTTCTCCAAAAAAATTGACAATCCCAAAATTCTAAGAAAAATCATTACTTTCATCATAATTAAAATTCTCTCTTTTCATAATTTAATACGAACCCTTTACTCAGTGGGAAGTGGGAACAATAAGACCAAAGTGAATCAACCTATAACATCAGAAATCCAAAAGAGTAAAAAATAATATGTAAATTTTAAATTAAAAATTCGTTTGGTTTTAGTTTTAATATATTTTTTCTATAATTATAGTTACGAAGAATTTTGCAACAAAAAAAAAGGAATAAAATGAGGTTTTGCTTATTCAATTTGTTCGTTGAATGAGACGCTCATAAGTGTTGTCATGTTTTAAAAAGAGAAACAAATTAGAATTAATTTATAGATTATAATGTTTTAGCTAGAATCGTAGAATTGCCCTTTTTTTAAAAGTAAATAAAGAAAATCAAATTTATGGTTAATGATATATAAGTTTTTTAAGAATGCTATAGAAACTCCAACACTACTCTATTGGGAGGGTCATTCATCTAGCCTCCTAACTTTGGTACACCAAAAAAGGAGTTTTTTTTTAATCTCTTTAATAATATTTTGTTTTTATAAACTATCGAGATATCAATAAAAAGTTCTTGTTTTCCTAGGTTAATTGTGTCAATGATAGAAAAGCAAAAAATAATTTGATATCTATATATATAATAGGAGAGGTGATAGCACCTATTGCCACAAAAAAAAAACATTTTTAAATAATTAAAATTAATTACATATAATAGAATTAATTAAAAAATTACTGTTTTTTAAAATGATTTTAAATTTTAAATATGGTAATAACGTGTGTATTCTCCTTTTTAGAATTTTTAACTATCTATTCACAACCTCCTTCATTATAGCCACAGAGAATTTTTAATTGAACGAGTAATAATTTAAAACAGTTCTAAAAAATATGGTGATGTAAATCTATATTAAAGTGATACACAAAATTTTAAAATATTAAAAAAATTTAAACTTAAAAATTAACGTGAATTTAAATAATTTTTTAATTGACAAAATATCAAGATGTTAAGTGACGTGTATGGTCGCTAACTGAAATCTTAATAAATATTGAATAGTAAAATATATTAATTTAAATTCATATGTAGCTAATATCAATAATTAAAAAATTAAAATAAAATTAATATATATCATATTGAGAACAAAAATATAAATTGTTTAATACATAAATAAATAAATTAAAAGTATTATAGTATACAAATGCCAGCAAGAGGATAATAGAGATAGTGTGATCATTTATGATTTTGATTAATTTAGAAAAATAAATAAATAAAATAATTCTCAAAATTATTATCGATAAATTTAGATAATGAATTAAACTTATATTGATTTATTTTTATAAAATATTTTATTAAATACATGATGAGGTGTTAAATATGTTAACATTCTCATATATAAACTTTATAATATCATTTTATAGTAATTTAAATCTTGAAATTACTAGATAACCATGTAGTTATGATTACATTTATCAACGTATCGCGCAACACACGAGTACGTATACTAGTTTAATTAAAAATTGACACATTATATAAATCTTCTTTGTGGAATTAATCAAGAACAAAGTATATATGATAAACTCTATAAATTTTACTAATAATCAGATCTTTTTTATAAAATATAATTAACATAAAGAATCAAAAAACATATAACTCGTAAACTAAACTTTAGCATGAACCATTATGTAGTCATGACAACATCTTACAAATGAGATTATTAATATTTTGCTATACTAATTTTTTGCTGCTTAATAAAAGAGAATGTCCGTTACAAATTTCAGAATTGATTTAGCAGACTCAATGTTAAATCAACAAAATTAATAAAATCCTCACTTTTTGATTTTATTGGGGAAATTCTAACTGGTGGTTCGGTAAATGATTCTTCATAAGTGTCTGGACCAGTTATAACAACACCTGCAGAAGTTCTCGCCACGAAAAAGTCATTTGCATTTAGCATCCTCTATCGCCCCATCATAATTTTCCTTACAAATGTGAAGGCATTCCTTGAGAACAGGTTCTTTTGCTTCCTCTAGTAGACGTACGACTTCATTGTAGATATTTTTTGCTATTGTTATAAACTGTTGAAGCAGAATACGTACCAAACATTTTTTATCTGCAGAAGAACTCTTAGGGACCACTCTAAGAGATTCATTGCATAGTTTGAAGTTATTAGACGTTCGACAAACATCTTCTATCAAATCTCCGAATGAAAGAGTTATAAGCAAGAGAGATAAAGAAAATAACTATTAATGTTTTCATAGAATTCATGTTCAACGGTGTATATATTTTCTGAGTTATAATATCAGTGGTTTTTATAGCTAGGATACAATATTTTCATTTATTTCTTTTCCATTAAAGAGTATGTAGGTATTATTGGGTCAAGATTGTGGTAATTAATTATATGTTTTCCTTTTGAAATAATCTAGTATTAGTAAGCATTGTCTTTTAATTTAGGCTTGCAAATAATCTAATATTAATTCACTCCAAACATGATTTTCAATCAATTTTTTCCTCACTCTGATAAGTAGCTAAGTCCAATATAATATGGGAAAGAAAAAAGGAATCGTCAATATTTTGGACACTCACATTTATTTTCTAATCACTTATTACATAAAATAATGTCAATATGTTAGTTGCGTCATACATTGTGTGCGTTGATATAAAAAATCAGTGATCACTATTGATGGTTATCCGGTTCTCCAAATAATAAGTGCACAAAATTAATTACGTATCTGAACAAATAGAAGAAGAAAGGGAAATAGAATAATTTAATTAATGATTACTAGGTGCTAATAGTTGTATAATAATAATATTCCCTCAAATTCATATTAAGTGAATCGTTGGTGTTTGACATACTCTTTAAAAAATATATTTAAGAACATAAATTAAATGTTACTTTTCACTATTATCTTTTTCATTATTTTCAAACTATTCTTCTATGAAATTAAAGTAATTAAGAAATTCATTAATTAAATAAAGGATACATATGAAAAAGTTTCACTAACTATTTTAAAATAAAAATAATTCACTTATTTTAAACGGTACAAAATATTTTAACAATTCACTCTATATAAATTATAGGGATATAATTATGTTTTGTAGTACCACAGAAAAGATCGTGGAGAATGAAGAATCTAAGAATTTTATTTCTATCTTTTATACTACCTAACATGGGTCTATTTGTTTGTCATTATCAAATGAATACTTTTTTTTCCTTTTATACAATTATTTTTGTGCACTTTCTCTTTGGATGAACAAACAAGAAGTTGTCAAGCGTCTTCTTTTATGAATGGAAATATGCTTATGAGTAGCAAATCCGTTTGGGCACAAATCCAAAGTCTGAATAAATAGAAGAAGAAAATGAAATATAATATTTTAGGTAATTACTAGGGGCTAATAATTGTATAATAATAAAATGGAAAAGAATAAACGTACCCTTAAATTATCGTAAATGATATATCTAAATATTCTCTATTAACTAGAAGAGAATGTATTACAAATATCTGAATTGGTTTACCAAACTCAATGTTAAACCAACAAAATTAACCAAATCGTCAACTTTTGATTTTATTAGGGATTTTCTAACGGGTAGTACAGTATTTGATTCTTTACAAGTGACCGGACCACTCACAACAACACCAACAAAAAACTTCGCAGGAAAGTCATTTGCATTGAAATTTTTAATTGAAGATGTAGCGTATGACTGACAAAATCAAATCCAACCCGCCCAACTCGTTTTGACCCAAATAAATTTGGATTGGTTGGATCTTGACCCATTTATTATCTTGATCCATTATGACCTGCCCAATTATCACCCCTAATGTAGCATCATCTACTTTCCATCATAATTTTCCTCAAAATTTGAAGGTTTCCTTGAGAACATGTTCTTTTGTTTGTTCAAGTAGACTTTAGACTTCGTTATAAATATTTTTGCCTTTGTTAAATACTATTAAAGCAAAATACGAACCAAACCTTTTTATTTTCATCATTTTATCAACCATCCAAACAAAGTGTAATAGTCAATTTCAATTCAATAGGTCACCTGAACCAAGAACCTTATGTTCATTATTCTCAGATAACTTCACTACCTTGTTAGAAATGATATGCTGGTGTTACGTTTGGAGAAATTGTTATTACTTGATGAAGCATCTGACCTCTAGACCGGTTATCGCACCCGAGTCCGAGCAACATAGATATTGGTTTTACTTAATTTGCAGATCATAACCCTTAGAGTACACAGAGGGAGTCATTTACAAAGCAAATAGATTGAAATTCCAAATCAAGAAGTTGATTACAGAAGAATATAATGACAAAAACTGAAAACAAAAGATTATTTGGAGTTTGTATTCCCTTAACAGTGGAA
>JAJOOR010044620.1:0-10713 GCA_036250505.1 Solanum acaule
CCCCCCCCCCCCCCCCCCCCCCCCCCCCCCCCCCCCCCCCCCCCCCCCCCCCCCCCCCCCCCCCCCCCCCCCCCCCCCCCCCCCCCCCCCCCCCCCCCCCCCCCCCCCCCCCCCCCCCCCCCCCCCCCCCCCCCCCCCCCGTAAATCTGGTTTTATATGAGAAAGAGTAAATTTAATCTAATTCTATATGAGATGGAAACATCTCTATTTTTAGTTTCGGGCCTCGTTTGAGCTTGAAAATATCAACGTTTTCCCCTCTGAACCAACACACGCCATTAAATAGGTCGTCACAAATGCCCACAAATATTTCAGTCAAAAAACTGCCAGTCACACATATCACCTAAAACTATAGACTATGCACACGCAAAAATGAAAAAATCTCTTTTTCTTGTTTCAGGCCTCGTTTGAACTTGAAAAATTCTTACGTTTGTCCCTTTGAACCAGCACACATCGTTATATAGATCGTCATGGACGCCGATGAAAATTTTTGGCCAAAAAACCGCCGGGCGCACATATCAATCAAAATCCATGGACAATAGCACACTAAAAATGGAAAAATATCTATTTCCCTGTTTTGAGCCTCTTTTGAACTTGAAAATGCAGACGTTTGCCCCTCCTAACTAATGCATGCCATTAAATAGATCGTCACAGATGCTCACAAAAACTTTCGGCAAAATTTTTTTGCAGGCGCACTTATTACCCAAAATCCATGGACTATATCACATGACACTAGAAAAATCCCTATTTGCAGTTCTGTGCCTCTTTCGAACTTGAAAATATCAATGTTTTTTCCTCCGAACCAACGCACTCCATTAAATAGGTCGTCACGGACGCTCACATAAAATATCAGCCAAAAAAATCACCAAGCACACATATCACCCCAAATCAATGGACTATAGCACATGAAAAATGAAAAATCCCTATTTCCCGTTTTGAGCATCGTTTGAACTTGAAAATGTTGATGTTTGCCCAACGCATGCCCTTAAACAGGCCGTCACAAATGCTCAAAAGAACTTTTGGCAAAAAAAATCGTCAGGTGCAGGTATTATCCAAAATTCATGGACTATATCACACGAAAAATGAAAAAATCTCTATTTGCCGTTCTAGGCCTCGTTTGAACTTGAAAATGTCAAAGTTTTTCCCACCGAACCAATGCTCGCCATTAAATAGGTCGTCACGGACGCCCACATAAAATTTCGGCCAAAACGCCTTCAAGTGCACATATTACCCAAAATCAATGGACTATAGCACACGAAAAATGAAAACATCCCTATTTCCCGTTTTGAGCATCATTTGTCGGTGTTTGTTCCTCTGAACCAACACATGCCATTAGATAGGTCGTCACGGACGCCCATAAAAACTTTTGGTCAAAACACAATCAGGCGCACATATCACCAAAAAATCAATGGACTATAACACACTAAAAAAAATTCAAAATCACTATTTCATGTTACGAGTCTCGTTTGAATTTGAATATGCCGATGTTTCCTCCTTCGAACCAACACACAACATTAAATAGGTCGTCACTGACGCCACAAAAAAATTCGGCCAAAAAACCATCGAGCACACACATCGCCCAAAATCCAGGGACTAATAATAGCACACGAAAAATGGAAAAATCCCTATTTCCTGTTCTGGACCTCATTTTAACTTGAAAATACCGATAGTTTCCCCTTTGAACTAACACACGCCATTAAATAGGTCGTCATAGATGTCTATAAAAAAAATTTGGCCAAAAAAACTACCGAGCACATATATCACCCAAAATTCATAGACTATATAGCACATGAAAAATTGGAAAAAATCCCTATTTCCGGTTCCGAGCCTTGTTTGAACTTTAAAATGTCGATTTTTGCCCCTCTAAACCAACGCACACCATTAAATAGGTCGTCACGGAAGTCCACAAGAATTTCGCCCAAAAAACCACCAAAAAACATAGCACCCAAAATTCATGGACTATTTATTTCCTGATTTGGGCCTCGTTTGAACTTGAAAATGCCAATGTTTACCCCTCTAAACAAAGGCACGCCATTATATTAGTCGTCACGGACGCCCTTAAAAATTTCAGAAAAAAAAATGACAGGCGCACATATCACCCAAAATCCATAGACTATAGCATACGAAAAATGAAAAAAAATTCCCTATTTTCCGTTCTAAGCCATTTTTGAATTTGAAAATGCCGATATTTACCTCTCTGAGCAACCGCACGCCATTAAATAGGTTATCACAGACGACCACAAAATATTTTAGCCACAAAATTAAATCACTGGGCGCACATATCATCCAAATTCCATGGACTATGCACACGAAAAATAGAAAAATCCTTATTTTCCGTTCCGGACCTCATTTTAACTTGAAAATATCGATATTTCCCCCTCTGAACCAACACACACCATTAAATAGGTCGTCACAGACGCCAACAAAAAAAATTTACAAAATATTATTGGGCGCACATATCACCCAAATTCCATGGACAGCACACGAAAAATGAAAAAAAAATTATTTTCCTTTCGGGGTCTCGTTTGAACTTGAAAATACCGATATTTTCCCCTCCAATCCAATACATGCCATTAAATAGGTCGTCATCGACGACCACAAAAATTTAAGCCAATAAACCTCCTGACGCACATATCACCTAAAATTCATAGACTATAACACACAAAAAATGGAATTATCTTTATTTCTCATTTCGGGCATAGTTTAAACTTGAAAATGCCTATGTGTTTCCCTTTGATTCAACACACACCATTAAATAGGTCGTTATGGACACCCACAAAAAAATTCGGCCAAAATATCATCGTGGCAAGTATTATAAAAATTTCATAGACTATAACACACGAAAAATTGAAACATCCCTATTTCCCATTTCTTGCCTGGTTTGAACTTGAAAATTCCAATGTTTCATCCTCCGAAACAATGCATGCCATTAAATAGATCATCAGAGATGACCACAAACCATGATGTATTAATTTAGAGTATTAATACTGACGTATTAATTTAGAGTTTCTATACATTCTTGAAATTTATAGGCTTCAAATCATGAATTCACATATGCAATAAATGCAAGAAATATGTCGTTAAACTAATTGATGCAAGCTTTTATGTTAGGTTTTAACTATTTACAATGGTATAAACATCGAACACGAATTAAATATTTGCATGTATCGCAACATCATTCTCTCACTTAGTTGGATATAGTTGCCTTTGTCTCGTTGTTAACAACTCACCTACTGTCACACTAGTTCATGCATGTTCTAAATTAGCAACTAATTATGACCTAAAAATAATTATTTTTGGCTTCCCAAAAGTTTGACCAAACAAGCTAGTGAAAGTCTTTCAAAATCTAGTCATTTGAAAATTGATTTTTCACAAGCTATTAGTGGTAATTGTCTGATCAGGCTTTCAAAATCTACTTATCAGACTTCAATTATCCATCAAGATCATGTAGGGGCGATCAAAAAATCAACCCACAGTAACTAAAAAATAGGATGACAGTTGGTGGTGGACGTGGCGGCAATGGTATATCCATTATAATGATGAAAGTGGTGGTGGTGATGGTGGCTGGTGTGGTAGCGGCGGGTAATAGTGGTTGCCAGTGGTGGTTGTGATAACAAAGGTGGTTGATGGTTACGTCGATAATGATTGTGGTGATTGTGATACCAAATGAGGTTAATGGTGGTGGTTGGTGATTGTGGGTAGAGTGGTAATGAATATTATCTACACAAAAATACATCTCAATGATATTTATACTTTTTTCAACATCTTAATGATTAAAGACCTTTTCAGACTTATTAAATGCTTAAATATTAATGACAACAATGCACTTAATGACAAAGTCTGAACCATTCAAATTTAGACCTTCATTAAGTGAATTACAATTAAATATGACTCAACTCGCATATCAACTACTAGAAAAATTAATATCGTTATGTCGATATATGCATAACCTCACTTCCATCTGCCTGTAGAGGAATACAAATTAGTGAAAGTCAATCAGACTTCCTGAAAAACAAACTGCTAATTGTATATCGCATATTGGTGAGAGATGTATAGATGAAGCAACTAGATGATAGGTATATAGAAGTCTATAACATAATATTTAATAGGAAACACAAGTTGAAAGCATAGATTGTTTGCTGTTAATAAAGCAGAGAAAAGTACTAATAGCTACGAGGCTATGATTATGATAAATCTTTAAGTCTGTTGTGAGATGCCAGCAGCCACTTCTTATTTTTTGGGCGGAGTTTGAAGCTTCTCGCTTCTGATGTATCCTAGCTGAATCATAGCCTCCTCCAACTCCCATTTTACCTTTCCCTTTCCGAAAGGAAGGTGTGACTTCCATCTACGTTGAATGTCCTTGAATGTCATATCTCGAGTCAGCTTTTCACCGTAGCAAACAACATCCACCTGCACAAAATATTATAAGAAGATTTTTCAACATATCTTCCTCTAGTATTAAACAAGTTTTTGTTTTGCTGTCCTATTAATTATGTTTGTTTCGTCCTATTACCTCAGTATGGTCATTCAAATTTAGCTTCTGTGCAATGAACTTCTGGATTGAAGTTACAGTGGCGCTATTGTCCCTGCAAATGATGCAAAATCACTTTTTTCATTTTACATTTTAAATGGAGCATGAGTTTTAAATGAATGTTGTGTGTGGAAAATCTTACTTGACACGAATATTGGGCTTGTCAAGGGGAGGCAATCTAAGCCCCTTCCTGCGAAGAGTAAAAGAGGAAATAAAGTTGTGGAGATCAATGAGACAAGAAACTTCAGAGTGATGTGGCTGGTACTTACTTTCCTCCCTGTGGTGCAAGTTTAAACCAAAAAGAGGAAAGTTCCTTCTGTTTTTCATCCAAAGCTTGGTTTTCTTGTGTTGAAGACTCTCTTTCTTCGGGACCAGTATCTTGCCTTTTCTCGCATGCTTTTCTATTCTTACTCCTCTTTTTCTTCTTATGCTCTTTGATATTGTCCACTATAATGGACTTTCCTGTTTCAACATTTGTTGTTGATACGCTCGAACCAAGCTGAGGCATCTTCAAAGAAATATACTCTTATATTGAGGTTATGCAAAATATTTCTAACTAAATATCCAAATATATGGCGGAATATTTTTTAAAACATGTATGCCAAAGAGCTAATAAATACCTTAGCTACAGACGCAGTTGAAAGGAAAGCTGAGGTTTCTTCTGAGGACATGCGATGGTCCATTAGAGAAATTGTGTGTCCTCTGTGTTGCCTGCATGCACTATGTAGATTAAAATGAATCACATATCTTTATAAGGAAGCTGATTCAAAGTTGAAGGGGCTGCCCCGTTCACTATATATGTCTGTAATTTCATACATAAAGAGGTAGATTAAAAACTCATCGATCTCCTTACCGCTCCATGGGGGTCTTCATTCACTCTTCTCTTACTTTCCCTACTTATAGAAAAAAACATGTTGAACAAAAACGATCTTTCTAAAGTTAAAGGTTAGGGTTCTCATGTTTCATAATAGTTGTAAATCTAATTAGGATAATTAATTTAACTTAGTTGATGAGAAATTAGAAAAAAAATTAAGATTAGAGTAAAACTACATCACTGAAACTTATTTTTTGGAACCATAGATCTTTTTATAGCTCACTCAATAGGTTTCATTCAACAAGAATATAAATAATATTGCTAGCAAGAAGGAATGCACTGAATGATTGACTAATTTGTACCTAAGGGCATGAATACCAAGGTTCAAATCCCAGTCAGAAAAAAATATAGGGTGAACCTAGGTGGATAAGAATTACCTAGTATCTATGTTGGTGAGATATAGAAGGTACTCCATGGAATGGTCAAGGTGTGCACAAACTAACTCGAACATCAATATTTTTTTTTAAAAAAAATGAACTATCAAGAAAAGCTCAAAACCTAACTTGAGTTGATCTGTTGCTTGAACAAAAAAGGAAAAAACAAGGATATTTTTTTTGATATATTAAGAGAAGGTCAAACCTAACCTATGTTGAATCTATCACTTGAGCAACAAAGGAAAAATCGATTAAAAATTTGATCTATCGAGAAAATACTACATCAAACTAAGTTTAATCTGTCACTTGAGCACTAAGAGGTAAATCAATAAAAAAAGATCTTCAGAGAAACTCAAACCTAACCTAATTTGAATCTGCCACTTGAACAGAAAAGGAAAATCAATAAAAATATTGATATTTTGGGAAAAGTTCAAACCTATCCTAAATTGAATTTGTAACTTGAGCAGCAAAGGAAAAATCAATTAAAAATTGTTTTATTAAGAAAAACTCAAATCTAACCTGAATTGAATTTTTCACTTGAGTAGCAAAGGAAAAATCAATTAGAAATTGATAAGCTCATACCGAACTTAAGTTGAATTTGTCACTTGAGCGACAAAAAAAATCAATAATGCACTGATCTATGAATAAAAGCTCATGACTAACCTGAGTTGAATCCTTGAAAACCAAAGAAAACATCAATAGTGAGTAGAGCCGTCAATTAGGGTTAAGTCTTGCTCAACTCGTGAATAGGATTGGGCTAAGATTTTTAGAGCCCATTTAAAAATAGGGCTCTTTAGCCCAACTTGAATAAGCCCATTAGCCTCTGGGGCTTGAACAATATGAGTTGGGCCAGCCCGTGGGCCAAATAAAAAATTAAAATAAAATAGAATATCAAAACTAACAAGAGGAATCTAAACTTAAAGTCTTAAACCATGCATATAAATATCACTAAGTTCAAATTTTCAAATATAAAATTACATTTTTTGTATGATTCTTCATTGTTTTCTTCTTCTTTTTACTTGGGTTTGATGTGCTTGAGCCGAGGGTCTTTCGGAAACAACTTATCTACCTCCATGATGTAATGATAAGGTCTACGTACACTCTACCCTCCATAGACCTCATTGAGTGAAGTTTCACTAGCATGTTGTTGTTGTTATACCTATGATCTTTACAAAAAATGACAATAATTTCAGATTGAAGTCATACAACCAAAATTTTACTTGAAGCCAAACGTAATGTATTATTAAAATTATTTTATTTGTGAATGTGAGAATTAGTTAACAAGAAGTAATACCATGTAATAATATCTTTTCGATATTTCTGTTAACATTTTAAAATTAGAATTTAAATTATAAAAAATTATATTATTTTTAAAAAGTAGGCTACCCCGGCGCGGCCTTAGCCCACGTATTTGAGTTTGGACTGACTATTTTTTGGCCCGCCAAAATAATGGACCATCCCGACCTGACCCACAATTTTTTTAAAGCCTATAAAGGCTACCCATAATGGAATGGACCGGCCCATATTGACAACTCTTCTAGTGAGTAGCAAATCTGAAAGGGAAATGTTTATCTAATGGAAATTCATGCAGAGAGAGAGAGAGAGAGGGGGTTCCCTTGAATGACTAGGCAGAAATGGTGTTGTGGGGGGGGGGGGAGTGTAATCTGATTATATATGAGAAAGTGTTAGGTCTAAGGTTTCACATTCTAATTTTGATGATAACAAATTGACCTAATTTAATAAAAGAACATTTACTTGTTGTAAATTTGATTTTGGTGAAGAATTATTTAATGAAGAAGAATTTGGTGAAGATCTAAACAAATATAAGAAGGAAGATATTATGAGATGGAATTTCAAGAGAAGATACATAAGATAGAAAATAAGTTGCCAAAATATTCAAGATACAAAAATCATGGAAAGAATATTTACTACGATCCTATGGAAGGACATATTCTACAAAAGGAAAAGATGAAGATCAATTTGTTACTTAAGGAAGATCAAATAATGATGTAGTACCAAGATATGTCTGAAGTCTCAAGTTCACAAAAGATTTCATATTCAGAGTGATGAAACTTAAATTTCAAGAAGATGGTTCAAATCAAGATCCAAGATGAAATGAAGATTATCTTAAATTCTCTTGGATTGCTTAAAATAAAAGTTCATGTGTACAAGCCTGAAAAAGAGTTGAGAAAAATAATGGGAAGAACAATTGTTATTTTGGAAAGAAGATAACATACTGGAAAAAAGAAATACTCAATTTTCTTTATTCTACTCTTCATAAGCATTGTAATTCATTGTCGATTTACTATGTAGTCAAAAGAAAGAAAAGAAAAGAAAAATTGTTTGGTGAGACATTGTATTAAGAGGTTGTGTCATTGCTTATTCATTTGGTGAATCTAGTGAAAATTAAAGAGTCAGTGTTGGTGAGAGAGTCAAAATTATTGAAGATAAGGAATACTGAAAATATGGAACAGGTTGAACAACATGGTCCAACCAACGTACAATTGGAGTTAGAGTCACACTAGGACTAGGCTAATACTTATATCGACTAGGTTACTACTTCTTGTACTAGCTGAAGTTGACTAGGATTAGATTACGCCTAGGATTAGATAATTTATAATTGCAATATTATTATAGTAGTAATAGTTATATTGTAGGACTCTACAATTCACTCCCAATATAAAGAGTATGTATGTGAGAATCCTTGATTTCTCTTGTTCTTATGTGAGAATTCTACATGGTATTAGAGAATTAAAGCTCTTTTACTCATTAAAGTATTTATAAAAAAAAAAAAATATACATTCAAACTGCATTGACCCCATCTACCAACACTCTGTTAACCTCCTCACTTCACCACCTTATTGTTGTTTGCTCTATTAAACTTAAGCCAATAAACTATCTTTTATGGAGGGGACATAAATGCCCAGTTGATTTAGATGATGAGACTAACTTATCTCATCATAGAAAAATGAACTAACTAAAAGTAGTTTTTTCCACTGAAAAGACTGCTGAGAAAGTTATAGTTGTTGAGAAGGATGCAAAATATATTAGCAACATTAATGATCAGAAGGAGAAATATGTGTTGCTAAGGAGTTGGATCTCATGCATCTTGAAAGAAGAAAACATGTACGTAATTGTGGGCTGCTCAAATTTTAAGGAGATGTGAAAATGCTTGGAAGAAGTGTATCTTCAAACAACTTCAGATAATGAGTTTCAGCTCAAACAACAATTGCAAAGTGTTAAGCTAGGAACAAAAAAGATTGATGAATACATCAAGGAATTCAAAGTCATATGTGATGGCCTTGCAACCATTCATAAACATGTGGATAAAGATAGCAAAGTAATCAATTTCGCTAAAGGTTTAGGACTCAAGTACAAGACCTTTAGGACTTTCATGATAAGTAAGACACCATATCCCACCTTTTATCAATTTGCTAATATTCTCATGGGTTTTGATATAGGGTAAGATGAAGAGGAAGTGCCACATCAATAACATGTCATTCTCTGCCCAACAGAGGAAGAGAAAACAACAATTTAACTCCAGAGGAAGAGGCTTTAAGCCTGCTAGACGGGGAATGGGTTCTCAAAACAATCAATATCGAGCAATTTCTCTGAACAATCAATTTTTCAAGTGGAATAAGGAGAGGAATAATACTAAGTCATGTCAAATATGTGTTAGGAATAACCACATTGTTCTTAAGTGCTTTTATAGGTGGGACTACTTTTATCAATCTACAGATGAACTACCACAAGCATTAGATGATGTCAATCTGTGCATCACATGATAACCAGCCACAATGCAAGGAAACACCCCTTATCACTTGTTTCATACCAAAACATCAACGAAGCAATTCTTTGTTGGGTTTCGAATCAAACTAGGAGTAATTGATACTCCACTCTCTAGCTTGAGGCGAAGTGTTGAAGATAAGGGAAACTGAATATATGGAACATGTCAAACAATATGGTCCAATCAACTAACAAGTAGAATTAGAGTCACATTAGGACTATGTTACTTATATCGACTAGGCTGCTACTAATTTTTGTACTAGCGCTGAAGTCGACTAGGATTAGTTTATTTATAAGTGCAATATTTTTCACGCCCCGAGCCTACACCCTGGACGTGGCCGGCACTCGAAGACCATTGTTGGCCCCCAAGCGAACCCTTGGCCTGGCTTTCTTAACTCAGCGGAAACCTAACTCAACAGAATAACTCAATACAATGAAAGGTCATAAAACAACTCAACTGATAAAAATCTGGCCAAAAAGGCAACTCGAGTCTCAAAATAGAATATTTACATATATACATAGATGAGAGACTCAATACTAACTGACTGACTGACTGTCTATGAAGCCTCTATAACACTGAGCTAGATGTTAGGACAGATCCCGCAACATCCTAATAAAACAAAACTCAAGAGAACAAAATAACCGAGTCCTTCGGAATGCAAAGAGGCTCACCACTGAATCTGGAGTACTCAGCTGGATCAACGGCGTGCTGGATGCTGATCCTGGGTACCTGCGTCTGCATCATAATAAGATGCAGGCCAACTGACATCAGTACATGAAAATGTACGAGTATGCGAGCTGGAAAGCTAAACCACAACTCAAGCTTGAAAGGAGTACAAATGAACACTTACCTTGGCTTTGTTCGACTCCTGAATAACCGAACTCAATATAAAGCAATAAGACACATGCAATATATACATAGCTTGTAAAACAGTGTAAACAACTTAGCTCGTTAATGATAAAACAATAACAAACTCAACTTTACTTATATAAAAGTAATATAACTTTTGTGGGAGATTCTTTAACCGACAACCACCACTATGAGCCCTAGTGGTGATACAACGTTTTACCTCACGTTGCCCAAGGACCATCCTATACCTTGCCGTGATATAGGACCTTACTTTACTTAGTGGATCCACTAGCTTAATCTT
>JAJOOR010044621.1:0-11515 GCA_036250505.1 Solanum acaule
ACAATTTATTTGTTTACAAAAATGCCCTTCATTAATGTAAAAAGTGATATAACAAAAGGGTTGAAAGAGACATTTTTGTCATTTACCTATTTTATCCCGGGATAAGTTATCTCGGGATTACTATACCACCCAAGGAGAGGGATAACTTATCCCGGTACTAATTATTAATCCCGGGATAAGTTATCCCGAACTTGCCAACCAAACAACAAAATAAGCAATACTATAATTTAATCCCGGGACTATTTGGTATTATCCCTCACACCAAACGAGCCCTTAGGGTTTTATTTTGATAAGAATAGTGTCCTCGAATGCTTATTTTGTCTGAATATCTGATGAAAACTCTTAAGTTTCAGGTATTTGAAGTTTCAGTGAAAAAATGGAAACTTAGGCGTAAAAAGGAACAAAAATGCTGAAAAGAACGACGAAGCTGAAACCCTAGCATCGCCAAGCACACTTGGCGATTCGCCGAAGGGATTTACTCAGCCCTTTGTTCCAATACGCGAAGCCCTAAATGAGAAGGATAAAAAAGGTGATGAAAGGAGCAGTCGGCGCTTCGTCGAATAGTTTTGCGAAGCAGTACTATACCGCCCAATGGTCCAAAACGCAAAGGTGCTCAAGGCAAGCACGAAATGGCGATGAGACAGACGAAGGGCAAGTCCCCGAAGTCATTCGGCGACATCGACTATTCGCCGAAAGATCCGCCAGCGCTATTTTCTGAAGTCTATACATACTGAACTTCTTATTATTTTTAAGAGTTGAACTTTTATTTTAATTTCCATAATAGTATAGTACTTTTTAGATATTTTCTCTCAAGTTTGGAGAGGGTTTTTGGGAACTTGAAGAAAGGAGTTCATCTTCCCCAAGTTGGAAGTGAGTCTTCTCTATTCTTCTTCCTTAGCTTAAATTAAGGCTTAAGGAGTGGGTCGACATAAGGTTCAACCCGAGAGGGTGAGCCCTAGTCCCATATCCTAACACTCAGCTCGAGAGAATGAGTGGGGTAAGGCGTAGGATGGTCTTCATGCGGCAAATGGGTGTCCGAGAGGAACGCATTTAAAGCGGGGTAAGTTGCCCGAGAGGGAAATTATTTCCATTTAAAGCTTAGCCTAGTCACTATTATCTTTACAAATTTCTTCTCAAAAGCATGTACCCAATTATTTATCTCAACTTGTATTGCGGTCACACCCCAAGAACATTTCCTCAAACATTATTTTCTTATTAATTTTTGCTATTTTTACTAATTGTGACAGAACCCCCAAATCGTTATTTGACACTTTTGTGTCACCCCCTTTTATTTACTATGTTTTTACTCGTTAATATCTTTAGCTACGACTAGTTAGCGCTAAATTTTATTTTTCTATCAATTCTCAAAACCACTCACTTGCGACACGACCCCAACCTTTAGTTGGGTTACTATACTATCGACGATTGTAGACACTCATATCGTAGGTTAGTGTCGTTGGTCACGATAAGCATCAATAGCAATCTCTTGAGATGGATGCCCATACATGAGTTGAGGCGGGGTATCTATTAGCAATCTCCTTACCCCATAAACTATATGCCCTCATAGGTTATTAGCTAGTGGATCCACCTAAGCTAAATGTTAATGGTTTTACCTTAGGCAAGTAGGACACCCTTTTCGGTGTGGGTAACACTGGATTCCATGATTTGCTCACATGGTCTATGTCGATTAAGGCTTACCCCCACAATGAATAATACTGAACTATGACTTTCAAGAATGCACTACTTAGTGTGGGTGGGGGTATGGGACTTCATCGATGAATTGCACAAGTAGGCTTTGAGAGTAGTTATGGTGTGCTCCTTTTATGTTTTAATGATTTATGAAATATGCTTATGATGATGCTACTAAGTATGTTAATATGAAGGCTATTTGTAATGAAGTATGCTTAATGTGGATTGTTGCTATGGGTTGCTTTCCTTGATATGATTTAGTAAATATGAAGGTTTTCCTTGTCTATGAGTATGAACTAAGGATGACATGAAAGAATGGTAAGTATGATTATGGTGGCCTAAAAGTGGTACTTAGTATAGATGAGATTATGGGATCTTTATGTATGCATTGCACAAGTATAACTTAGGGTTACTTAAGAGATGGTTCTATTAGGCTATGATGATCTATATGTTGAATATGCTTGTGACTTATGCTTTTTATACTAAAGTGCACGATGATTCTCAAACTTGGTAAATGCATGCTTTCCAACAAAAATGTCCTTTTTAGCATGTTTTCAAGGATTTTTATGCATGACTACCATACTTAGTGCATTTTTGTACAAACCCATATTTTCTACATTTTTCACAAAGTGTAAGTTCTGGTTCTTAAGGTGATCTCCTATTGGTTCAAGCTTGGATCAACTATTCTCCTAGCTTGTGGTGAGTCCTCAAGATTCGAAGACGTATGAGTCATTAGTAGTTTCTTTCTAGTCATTTTATTTTCGAATTATGTTGAAAGGGTTGTGACCCTATATTTTTTATTCAAAGAGTGTATTAGATGGCTAACTGAGACAAGTTAGACTTCTGCTTGCTTTTATAAAAGACCTCGATTGTATGGATAAAAGTTTTAAATTCCGCATCATTTCTTTTATCCTATGTTATGATATGCTAAGGGGCTTGTATGAGACCCTTTCGGGGTCAAGTATGCCATGTTACATCTAGGGTGTACCCCATGGGTCGTGACAAAATAAAACCTTTCTCAAGAAGATCTTTCAACTACTCTTTTAACTCTTTCAACTCTACTGGTGCTATTTTATATGGCGGAATAGAGATAGGACGAATATCGGAAAGAATGTCTATACCGAAGTCTATATCTCTCTCAGGAGGGACTCCGAGAAGATCATCTAGAAAGACTTCTAGAAACTCTCTTACTATTGGAACTGACTGAATAGAATGTGTCTCAACACTAGAGTCATTAAATCGGACTAAGTGATAAACACACCCCTTGGAAACTAACTTTCTCGCTTTAAGGTACGAAATGAAACGACCTTTAAGCACTGTTGAACTACTCCTCCACTGAAAAACTGGCTCACTAGGAAACTTGAACTTAACAACTCGAGTTCTACAATCGACTGAGGCATAACAGGCATGAAGTCAGTCCATAATTAGAATGACATCAAAATCTACCATCTCTTACTCAACTAAATCAGCCATGGTTCTCTTGTGATTGACGAAAATGGTACAATCACTATAAACTCTCCCAGCTAGAATAGACTTATCAATAGATGTAGAAACACTGAAGGGCTAAACAAGTTGCTTAGGAAGAATATCAAAACTCATGGCAATATAAGGAGTCACAAAAGATAGGCTCGCTCCTAGATTTAGCATAGAATAAACATCCAAAGTAAAGACTTTGATCATACCAGTGACAACATCTGGAGAATTCTCTTGCTCTTGGTGACTAGTGATAGCATAAAGGCGGTTCACTCCTCCGCCTATCCCTGAAGTAGCTCCTCTAGGTGAAGCTCTGTCTGGTGGAGCAACTGAAGAAAATTGGGCTCTGTTGCCCCTATTTCCACTTCCCTACCTGTTCTTAGGACACTCTTTCATGAAGCGATCCTCTTGACCACACTTGAAACAACCAGTGGATCTATCGCGACACGTACGTGGACAGTTCCTACCACACTTAGCACAAGTAGGAGCCCAATTACCTCCTTGTGCCACACTATCTCGAGACTGTGCAGGTCTAGCTCTAAAATTCATTGAATTCTGATTATTGAACTCACATTTATTCCTTGGTGCAGGTGCACTAGCATATGATAGAGCATGTCCCTTCTTCTTATGTTGGAAAGATGACAGGTTCCCATTACTCTTCTGCTGCCCGGACTCATTCCCTGACGTCTTAGCCTTCTTGTTTCTAAACTCTTCTCTATCTCTCAAGATTGTCCTCCTCAATCTGTTGCACATGGATCATAAGCCTTGCTATGTCCAAATATCCTATCGGCATAGCTGTCTTGTCTTCCTTAGTGAACAGATGAGACAACCCAACAATGAACAAACTCATCCTACTTTTTATGTCAGCAACCATCTTCGTAGCATAACGGGAAAGTTGGGTGAACTTCAGACTGTACTCATGAATACTCATAGATTCCAGCTAAGAGTAAGGAATTCTCATACCTTTGCTTCTCTCAGTTCACAGGGAAAGAAATTCCCCAAAAAGGCCTCCTCAAACATGGCCGAACTCATAAGTGCTGCACCCTCAACTCTATTCTTTTTCCATTGATCAAACCAGATTCTAGCGACACCGTTCAATTTGTATGAAGCTAGTTCCACCCTCTCAGCATCAATAATGTGCATAATCTCAAAAACCTTCTGAACCTCCTCAACAAAGTTTTCTGGATCCTCAGTGACATTTGAACTAGTGAAGCTTGGAGGATTCATCCTAAGGAACTCACAAATTCTAGACGTATCATCTACATCCTGTCAAACCCCTCTTTGTTGCCCAACTTGACTTAGCATTCGAATAGCTTCCCGAAATTCAGCATTAGTGACCTCTCCTTGGGGTTGCACTTCTGGTACATAGGTACCCCTTGTTCCTCAATGTTTCTCCTGGCGGGACGACCTTAGACAACTCTTTATGGAGGCATGATCTGAAAGATACGCGCAAGCACGAGTTAGAAGGAAACTTTATAGAGATTAACTCTATCGCACCAAATTAATATGAAATAAGTGAGATAGTTCCAAAATGTCATAGCCTCCTAATTATAGATGTGGCGCGCTTTACATCGATAACTAGAACTCTACAGACACGGCTTCATAGAGTCCCTAGGACTCTTGAGCTATGTGCTCTGTTACCAAGTTTGTCACGCCCCGAACCTACACCCTTAGCGGGACTGGCACTCGAGAACCATTTTTGGCCCCAAGCGAACCCTTGTCCTGGCTAGACTCTCAGCAGAATACTTTAAGCATTAATAAAAGAAATCAAATGCAACTTTACTCAACTGTCTCAAAATAACTTAGAATGTCTTAGAAACAAACTTTCAACTAGCCAATTGGCAACCCAAGTCTGAACATAAACAAGTAAAAATGGAAAGACTAATGAACTATAACTATCCGTCTATGAAGCCTCTAAAAGTATGAGGGATGTCGGGACAAGACCCCTGATCATCCTAACAACTGAAAATGCTAAAAACTTGAAAAGAGAGATCCTCCAGAAAGCAAGGAGGCACACTAAATGACTCTGAATGCTCCACTAGATCAACGAAGCACTGGATATTGATCTTGATTACCTGTATCTTCATCATAAAATGATGCAGGAAAAATGGCGCCAGTACATTGAATGTAAGAGCATGTGAGAGGAAATGTAAACAACACATAAGCTTGAACTGGAATCTAAAAGAAACTCTTACCTCAGCTTTACTCAACTCATGGATACTCAACTTAATGCAGAAATAAACAACAGTAAAGATGAGTTTATATAAAGCATTTAAAACAATAGATAACAGCTCAAAGCATTTAAAAGACTCTAAGAACTCCCTAGACTTTGCTCTTAACTTTCCTTGAATTTGAATTTATGGATTCAAGATTATGATTCATGTTTATGGATGATTTCTAGATGTTTAGAAGTCATTTATAGTAGTTAGAATCGATAGGGAGTGTTAGTACACTTTAGAAGGACTCAGTCGGGCTAAACGATGAAAAACATGTAGGGACAGGCGACCCTGGTGCACTACTGGCGTGGGGCGCCAGCCCCTAAAGTTCAGAGGCTCTATTATGGCGCAATGCTGGAGTGCCACCCCAGCCCCTCTGGAGCATCTGAGGCATGCCGCGCCAGACCTCTCCCAGGCAACCTCGATTAATTTTTTAACTCATTTTCTGATCTTAATTCAATTAAATTAGATTTTTTTTCTCAATTCTCTTTAGATTGGGTTACCTATTACATGTACCCAAGAATCTAACTCAAAAGAACTCTTAAAATTGATAAGACTATCTCAAGAAACTCATCAATTCCATCCAAATTCAAGAATGAAGGCAATTTCAAGAACATCAATTCCTCAATTTTTAAGGACAAAAATATGCTGAAATTAACATGATTGGTGTGTGGGTGAACGAACCCAATGCTATTAGAACTCACATACCACTTAGGATTGAATCCTTGGTGAAATCCGCAACGAAACCTTCAAGAACTTGACGAAATCTTGACCTTTTCTCGTCCTTTCTCCTCTTGAGTCCTTTCTCTAAAAACCCTAGCGTGAAATTTGAGTGCGTAAACTGAACAAATTCAGTTAGACCCCTTATTAATTATTAAAAACTAAATAACTTAATTGGGTAAGGAAAAGACCAAAATACCCTTCTTAAATCTGGATGACTTTCCTTATCCAGACAGCCTGACTTCAAACGGATATATCTCTTTCATACAAACTCAAAATTTAGCAAACTCGGTGGAGTTGGAAAGATAATTCAAAGAACTTTCATTTGATATCTTGTAGCCCACCTAAATCTTCATGTATAAAATTTATGGTTGTTTGAAGTTGACCCAAAACTCATACTTAACATAACTTGCCAAATTTCAGATTTACATTATTTCCAAAAATGGTTCTTTCAAATTCTAGCCCTTTCAAATAGCGGAGTGTTACAATTACCATGGGGTAGAAAGCATGAAAACATTTGTCGAACACCTTAGGTGACTAAATATCATCTTTAGTTTCTTTGGTGAAAAGTTCAATAGACATTTCATTGAGCATATTATCCACATGGCCTAAATAGTCCTCAATAGAAGGGTAAAAAATCTCCTTATGGCCCTCAATATTATCCATAGGACTTGAGTTTTCTTCGGCCATATGAGAAGCAATCTTTCCTCTAAAGACTGTAGCAATACTAATATTCACATTTTCTACTACAATCTGTTTAGACATAAAGGAACATTTATCCTCAATCTTCTGTAGCAAAGCCAGAATAGTGGTAATATGAGCGTCCACCACACGAGACTTTGCACAAGTTTGTGTATGTAAAAGAAAAGTCAACTTCTCCTTAAAATGTTTCCAATCAAAAAATTGTTTGTTGCGAAACATTCAACAGAACCATTCGAGGGACTCACCATCGAGATATAAGGAAGGAAGAGGCAACCAATGTTCCTCAGATAAGCCTAGGAAAGTGAAGTATCGCTCAGTCCTATAAATCTAGTCCTTTGGATTAACGTCGCCACTGAATCGATCTAATACCATCACAATTATTAGAGTACGTCAATGAAAACACCAATGTAACAACTCAAGTTACCACACAACGAGGATATATATTATAATCACTAAAGAGCACAAAATACAATTGATAAATGGAAACGACTAACGTCCTTACAATGAAACTGAAAAAATGTTAACCGAAGGGAAATAAGATCATAAAATATAGAGATAGATAGAAGGAGATAGGAAGCTTAGACTAAGAAGGGAGATGAGAGGAAATGGACTCTTTTCTTAACAATTTGCATAATCCCTAAATCACTTACCACTACCCTTTTTGATGGAACCCTTCCCACGCCCACTTCTCAACCCGAATCCCAAATTAACCTGGCCCTATTGCTTGTTCTTAGACCAATAGCTTTTGTCAGACCAATAACTACTTTTGTGACCCTGGTATCCACATTGGGATGGACTTGGTTCATAACACCTTATGTCACATTGCTTTAATCTTTCCCCTGGACAATCAGACTGTAGGCATTGTTAGTGGAGAAGAGGCCATTACTTGAATTTTTCCAGCCCAGTTTGTCCTCCTCAGTGTTAGGGCCAATGCATGTATTAGTCAAGGTTGCAATAAGGTTTTCAAGGAGGATTATGGAGAGATTGCTCAAATCCCATAATCCCTCCTTGTGCATAACCTTGATTTATTGAGAAAATTCATATTCCTAGAGGGGTCCATGGATCATACTCCTAATGTTACCATGGTTGGAAATCCATCAGTCTTCAAAGAATCTAACCTTGTCTCCTTTGTTCACTATTCAGTTTGACCCTTTTACGCATGTTTGCTACCCCTGCATGACACATTTCCATGAATAGCAAACTTTCTTATTGTTGGCTTGTACTTTCTTCATGTGGTAGTACTTATAGTAGAGAGTTCTAACCCAAAGAGACTGGTTGTTTGTGAAATATTTCCATGCAAGGCTTGCATGGAGGACCTTCTTCTTAATTTCACTCTTCTGAATCGCAAGCCCCCCCCCCCCTTTCACTCTTTCCTTTCGTAATGGTATTCCACCCAACTAGATGGATTTTGCTCTTTCTTGAGGTTGTCCCCCAAATAAAGTCTCTTTGGATCTTATTAATCTTATTGGTGACCCCAGTTTGAGATTTAATGTTTAGCATGACATGAGAGAGGATGCTGCCCATGGTAGTCTTGGTAAGGACAGTTCTGCCAGTCATATGGAGGAACTTGGTTTTCCAGCCTCTAAGTTTTTTCTGCATATTGTCAATGATGAATTGAAAATCTCTATTCGTGGGATTAGAGTGAAAGATGGGGAAACCCATGTATTTCCCAAAATTATTGCTTGCCTGAATGTTGAGCATAGTAGCACAGAGGTTTGAGTTGGTAGTGGAGCTATTATTGGAGAAGATGACCCTGACTTGGTGATGTTGATTTTTTTTTCCCAGAATCCTTGCAAAAAGAGTTGAGGATCCTCATGATGGTGCTACAATTTTTGAGGTTTGCTCTTGTGAAGAGAGTTAGATCATCCGCAAAGAAGAGATGGGAAATTTTGGGCCCAGATTGAGAGATGGAGAAAGGATCCCAACTTTTGTTCTCTACAACCTCTTCAATCATTCTAGAGAGTCTTTCCATACATATTATGAATATGTAAAAAGAGATGGGGTCATCTTGTCTGATCCCTCTAGAGGGGTTGAAAAACTTAGTCTTGGAGCCATTGACTAGGATAGAAATGGAAGAGAAAGTGATGCAACACATGATGATTTTGGTAAGTAAAGGGGGGACATTAAGGTTCCTGAGGGAGTCATAGATGAATGATTAACGTTTCAAGGACACTAGCTGTAGTATTGTGTTCAATTCTTTTTTGGATAAGTAATTTAATTTTAATATTATATTTTATTTGTTTTAATTTGTATAACTTGGTTTGACTTGATACGTTATTTAAGAAAGAAAGAAATTTTTTGAAAATTTGTAGTTTAAAAATAAATCGTAGATATTTGTGTGACTATATATCATTTTATTAATGATAAAATGACCATTTTAAATTAAATTGTTACTAAATATTTTTTAAACTGATTAAAATAAAGTGAATTATATGAATTGAGCAGATCACAACCCTTGCAAGGAGCCAAACCAATGGGCAACTAAACTCATTTATCCAAGAAAATGTCATTTATATTATTTGTAGTTATATATTACTCCCTCTATCTCTAATTACTTGTTCATTTTTTCTTTTTTTGTTGTCCCTAATTACTTGTTCATTTTGACAAATCAAGAAAGGATAATTTATTTTCACATATTATACCCTCAATTAATTACTTTGAAAAATGTACAACTTTTTGATAATCTTAAGTTTTTAAATTTATGCACTTCATAATTAATAAGGGTAAAATGATAAACTCACTATATCAATAAATATTTTGTTTAATAGTGTATCAATTCAAAAATGGACAAGTAACTAGGAATAACGGGAGTAATATAAAAAATAAAATAATTGATGATGACACCCGAATGGGTCTTCGGTCTTTTCCAGGATACCAATACTGTAAAGTCTATACTTTAGCATGGCGGAGCCATTTTAGAAAATGTATATAGAGTTTGTTTGGACATACTTTTATAACCTATGATTAATTATAAGCATAAACTATAAGATACGATTCTTATGTTATCACTTTTAATTTATTTTTATTATTTTAACTTAAAAATAAATAATTATAATATTTGTTTTAGTTTTTTTAAACACTGTAAAAGTGTTTAAAATTCTTTTGACTTAAAAGTATCGAAAATAAGTTGATATGATACACTTAAATAAAATAAGTAAGCCATACTTTGTGTTCTCTTTGAATATGTACAAGTATCGGGGTTTTTTTTCAAGCAAAGAATAAGATCAAATATTAATAAAAACTTAAAAAGGAACGAAAATACTACATATTTAATTAGTAAAAAGTCAACAAATGTCTACCCTTTTTATGAATAATTTTGGAACAATAATACAAAATATATTCTTATACAATTCTTAAAATTTGTGTAGACTACATCTCAACACGATGAAAATATATAAAATTAGTAAAACCTCAATAATGCAAGACATAAGCATCATACTGAACAGTAGCATCTCCAGTTTTGAAATCCCATGAATGAGTACTAGCTTCAACATATCCTCTAGCAAATCGGAAAAGCCCACTCCCTCCGATCACCGCCATCTCTCTCACCTTCTCGAACACCGGATTCCGACCAAGTATAGTAAAAGTACTTCCATTATATTTCCCTTCAATAAAAGCAAAATTCATAACCATCATTAAACCAACATCATTAAGTGAAGCAGCACCATAAAATCCTTGCGCCCTTCCAACAATCTTGGAACTTAATTCTGGTCCTAAGGTTAAGGCATTATCTATCATATTCATTTGCCCAAAACCTGTTGTTGTGTTTTTAGATGGTGGAATAATCATCATTGATGTTGGTTTTGAACCACTTAGAATATCATGCCAATAAAATCGAAAATGACTGAATTTTTCCTTTTTTAACCTTGTGGGTTTTTTGTTTATGGATTTTCCAAAAATATAAGTATCTTCTTCTCCGGTGGCCGGAAAGGCCACCAGAGAAAGGAAGATGGAAATGGTGAAGATTTGGAGTATTAGTTTGGCCATGGAATGGAAGCAAATTCTTTGAGTCACTTGGTGGAGAATGGAATGATATGGTGTGTGGATACTAAGTTGTTTTTATAAGTTAAAAAGGCCAAAATTTTCCATATTTTAACTATCCCCACTTGGAAAATTATAAAATTTTGGACAATGACACTTCCTGGCCTACCTAACAAAGATCGGAAAGCTCAGGCAGGAATAAGACATTCCATTATTTATTTTACACCATCAAGTTAGCATAATAGAAAAAATATACCCCTCAATTTTATGTTTTACACCACATAAAGTAGTGTACATATTATATATGCCCTTTTCGTCTAATAAATGGTGAATATATATCTTCATCGTTTAACAAATAATATATTTACTCTTTTCGTTGACAAACTGAATTGAATATCTTAAATCTAAATTTTAAATTCTAATAATGTCATGTGGCTAAAAAATTATTACCTCATCTAATTTTTTTACCCATCCAAACCAGACCAACTAAAAAATTCAATCCTTCATGTATTCAGATTCGATCTCCAACCCCATTTTGTGACTGAGTATAAGAGGAATTTAATTATTTTTTTTCATTTGTGTCGGGTTTCTAGGTGTAAAAAAGGGGTGAAATAATTTTATAAAGTCATCTGACTTTTTGTAAATTAAAAATCTAATATTATAGTTTTTTTCAATTAAGTAAATATATATATGTTAATAAAAAAATTAAATATGCATCATTTGTTAGACGGTAT
>JAJOOR010044622.1:0-12096 GCA_036250505.1 Solanum acaule
AGTTTTGGGTGAGCATATTAGCTCTCTTGACAAAAAACTTGATGAATTAACTATTTTAATAAAAGGAATAAAGGTTGATATAGCTAAGACTAATGTTGCTTCTACTTCTTAAAGCAAAGCCGAGGTCGTTCCTACTCATTTTCAAAGACCTCCTGAAATTCAAGATTTTAAATTTAGATCATTAAATGATTTGGAAGAGCTTCTTGATAAGAAATTTTCTGATATAGATTTTAAAGATCTTATTGATAAAAAGCTTTCTGGTTTAAAATTTAAGCCTATTGATTTATCGCAAGATTTTGCAGATAAAATGGAAACTACATGTGATTATAAAAATCAGGTTTCCTCGGAGTTTAATAAGCTCAGGGGTTATCCTAGAAAAAATAATGGTTATGCTTCTAAACCAAGCATGAATACTTATTATTATCCCCGTCCTAGTCCTCAAGATATTTTAATAGAGGAACGAGAATGGAATCATACTAATATGTCTTATAGTGGTTCCGAAATTTATGAATGGAATCTTGATGGTTTGACTGATAGCCACTTAACTATTCTTGTTCATAAAATGCTTATGTATCCAACTACCTGTAAAAGTGTTAAAAACACAGATAGGACTATTTGCAAAATGATTGTTGCAGGTTTTACTGGCCAACTTCGAGGCTGGTGCGATAACTATCTAAATATGGAAGAGAAAACCTTTGTTATAAATGTGGTGGCTACTGATGATGGTATTGATAACCTCTGTCATGGTGTATGAACCTTCTTTGGTAAGGATATCCTCATTGATATGATTCTTTAAGGTGGAAGCATTACTGATTTTATCAATAATCTGAGCTCTTATTTCTGGATCCTTTACAATTTGTAAGAGCTCTATAACTTTGTCATTATCGATGATAGTAACGCTCAATTCCTTGAACTGGGAATAAATCTTATAAAGATCGTCTTCCTCATTTTCACATTCTAGCCCTTGTTGGCAAGGTAAACAATCATCATCTGAGGAAATAAAATCTTCTTGGTGAAGATCTTTAAGATCTTCGCTTGTAGAGGATTCCTCATGACTGCTGTATTATGTTTCTGATTTTCCTAAATCAGAATTTAGCATAATTTTGCAAAGAGACTCTTTGATATTATCATCTATATCAAGGTTTTTGATTTTTTTCTTTGACTCGGCAGTCTCTAGCGTAATGGCCAAATCTACCACATTTGTGGCAAGTATCAGATTTTTCAAATTTCCGTTTAGATTTATAAAATGTCTTCTTTTCCTTATAAGGTTCAGCTCTTCTCTCTTTCTTTTCTATTCTTCTTTTCTTCCATGCCTTATAATCCTTTTTAGAAGATCTGTTTTTAGAAGAATGCTTCTCCTTCTCCTTCTTATCTTTAGAAGTAGCCTTAGGAATATCTAATGCAAATTGTTCACAAAATTCTCCTAGTTGTTGTCTTTCATTAAGACGACGCCTTTTGATCTATTGATTCAACTTGACACCATTACATAAAGAAAGTCCTTCCTGTACGGAAGAACTTATAAGTTTTCCATAGGTATAATCGTCATAGTTAATACTATGGCTTTCTCCTCTAAGAGTTTTCCTAACTCTCTCTGCACAAAGAGCCGGTAATCCATCTATAAACTTGGATTTCCAATTAGTGCTATTACACTCTGGTAACTCCATAACTCTGCTAAGGAAAACATCTTTATAGAATCTAAAAGATGTGAGAGTTTTGCACCTAAGGTTTTGGAGCAAAGTTCTTATGGTCTCGCTATTATCCGGCCATCTTTCTGAAAAATGTTCTATGATATTTAGAACAAGGGTATAAACAACATTTTGGGTAAAATCATGTTCTCTTTCTTGTTTTACCGCTTGGAGGATTTTATCCCTTTGTTCTTGGTTTAGGTAGTTATCCCACCAGCCTTTTAATTGGCATGTAAACCTTGTTGTTATCAAATTAGCAATAGTTTTATCACTATTCTTGTTCGCCTTACAGATAGTGTTGTACATGAGCATTCTATGTACAGTTGTATAAATATGTTGATCTGTATAACCATCTATGTTCCATTCATAGATTTCTTTTCCATTATAACTATTAGTTATAATATGTTAATGCTCTGACAAGAGCACATCCTGAGGAGTGGGTCTAGGATACAGATAAATGAACACCACAGATGGATAATCTCAGTCCGTTCAAGGACTTTATATGGTCCCTCGATAAAAGTTTTGCCAGAACCTTACAAAAAGTTATACTCTGAGTGGGTGGACATCTCTCCTAAACTTATAGGTTTAGAACATGACAATATATTCTTTGAAGGTATGTCCTTAATGTATTTTTTCATAGAATTCTCGATTCCGTGGATTATTAAATGGTCCATAGAGGTTAATAATATCTCTCAAGGGTTCCTATATCTACAAAGAACTTTTTATACAAAGTTTTGGAACAAACTAATACAAAAAGACCCTGAAGGAAAAATTCATGGTCAAGAAATCCTTGATTTAATAAATGTAACAATGGACAAATACCATAATACAGATAAATCAACACCACAGATGGATGATCTCAGTCCGTTCAAGCAAATTGGAAGGAAGCTTCATATGAAGAAGGGAGTGATATCTAAATCAGAAGCAACTGCCATATATAAGGAAGAAGTAAGGAGAGATTTGATAAAAAAAATCTCGATATAGACATTAGAGAGGATATATCCATGGTGTCAGCAAGTCACACTAACGATGATGATGAACCATGCATGGCCAGAAAGGCCCAGAGTGCTCATAGCAACGAAGAGATTGACATTGATGCTCTTCTCAAAAGACTCCAAGAACAAGTGGAAGAACCTTCGAGCAACACCACTTGCAAGGGAAAGGGAAAGGTGTAAAGAAAGAAGACCCCACAAAATAAAATAATTGGGGTAATAATCCAAACAACTTTAATAAAGAAGGCCAGAATGATATGTCGGCCATATTTCGTAGTGGAGAAGCCACACATAGTTGTCGGGCTTATCTCTTTTCTATTGGCCATTGTAAAGTGTGTGGGCCACCTTATCTTATTGCTTTAGAGTCCTCAATGCATAGTTGTCGGGCTTATCTCTTTTCTATTGGCCATTGTAAAGTGTGTGGGCCACCTTATCTTATCACTTTAGATTCCTCAACCTCTATATAAATAGGAGGTACTCTCTTTAGTTAGGCAGGTTTTAGAACCCCCTCTCTCTCAATCTCTCTCTAGTATTGTATTTTCCTTTGTAAAAATTCAGAGTTTGAATAAATAAAAGCTTTCAATTTGGTTGATACATCATCGAGTGTGGAGTTGGAGTTAACTCCAAGTACGATTTTTATTTTTGAGTTTTTCTTTATGTACTTAGCCTAAATGATAAGCTAAACTATTTGTGTTGAATTATAACATACTAGGTTACCATAAGATATGGCAATTGTGTCTATTATTGATACGGTTTGAACAGTAATACTAAGGTCAAGTATAAGTATCCAGGCAGGTTAGTGAAAGGTTGTCGAAGAAATTTGTTGGATTACCCGTTAGCCAGGAGGACGTGTAGGGCGGACCCGGATAGTAGAAGTTTTCATTAACTATTGCCAGGAACCTTTATACTTGTAAAGGCACCTTGAGTAAGACTAAACGATCCTTTGAAATTTTGGTATCAGAGCTATGGACTTATAGCAGTTATAGGTGGTATAGTTCAACACAGTGTTTTTTATGAATATCATAAAGAAGAGATCTATTGTTAAAAATAGTAGAAAAGAAGAATATGATATACCCCAACATCTTGATCTACTTAATAAGAGGACTATTCTGAAAATACCTCCCAGAATTATATATCAGATGGGAACTTTTGAGAAACTCGGTCTCAAACAAGTGGTTAAAACCACTGATGAAACTATCACTATTGATAGTGATCACCAAACTTTTAGATTATTATATGAAAATGATTGGGCCTCTTATAGGGATATTTACAGATTTATGCATATTGGTTTGGTTCAGGTGGCATTTAAGCCAGTCAGAGATCTAGCAATTCAGCATCCTTAAGCTAGCGGTAGTTTGGCTGCATAAGAATTGAAATACACTAGAATTTTTATTATAGCTTCTCAGACTGCAAGGTGTTATTTTACCTAAGCAGAGGGTCTGTCAAGGATTTAATACATATTTCCTATTGAGCCCATGTGTCTGATAGTTCTAACCGGGTATAAGGTGCCCCTTTTCACTCCTTATCGGGCTGTGAACCACGGCTGACCAGACGGAGTCACTAAGACAAAGCCAATAAGAGTAGTACTAGATCCGATTGTACCTCAATCTCAGAACCAATTCGAGAACCCATAAAAAATTCCTTTATATTTTAATAAAGCTTAGATTTTCATGGTCTATATAGGAGAGAAGTTAGTTATTCAACATAGATAAGAGATCTTTAGCCAAACATAGTCCTGGCTAGGAGAGACGGAGCTAAAAGAAGACTAAAAATAAAATTACCTTATAAAGATGGTCGTCACCAAAGTCCAAGATGTGAAGAACTGACCGGATTTTTATTTATAATTGGAATCGGAACAGTGCTTACAAAGAGTTGGATTTACAAAGATGTATAATAGTCTATGAAACAGAGAGCGTTGTATTTTTTCTGATGCTCTCTTCTAAGCAAAACAAATGCCTTTATAGGCAAAATAAAAACAGAAGGAATCTATGTACAGTAAAAGGGGTCCAATTATCTAGGTCTTTAAACCGTGTATCTACTGTTAATGAACAATGTTTCTACTGTTGAGTGGGCTCCGAGCAACAATGTATCTCCTGTTGAGTGGGCTCAAGCTTTTACGATGTTATCTTCTTTACATCTTTTCTTTGCCATGTCTTTTATCCATAGCCTTCATTTGTTGCAAGAATTCTTCTGCATCTTGTAGTTCGGTGGTAGAAAATATATTGTCTATTTCAGCCTGATGTGACTCTCCTGCGATATCATCGTTACTTGTCTCACTCCGCATTGAAGTGTCTGATTTATCTATCTGAGTTATGGTTTGAAGTAATTTTTTTCTTATTTCTTCTAGATAGTCCTGAATCATGCTTTCCTTATCTCCCTCTTGAAAGGAGATTCTTCTGGCAATATGCCTTACTGAGTTATCATCAATAATTCCCTTTTGAGGAATTTTATTATACTTAGTGATTCTGTCACGCCCCAAAGTCAAGGGGCGCAACTGGCTCCTAATGCCAAAACTCAGGCCCGAGCCGACCCTGCTGAACCATTTGCTACTAGCGCATGGTAGCCACACACAATCAAGAAAACAAACAAGTATATCTCGGCTTAAAACTAAGCCATCGGCCGACAAGGCCCCTGTCAACAAATCTATAAACAAAATAACTATTCCCAAGAGTTCATATAAAGAAATAGCCAACTAGAACAGAAGTCCTGATTGGGCTGTCGAGGCCACCATGATCTCTATACCAAAACTGAAAGCATGTATATATCAAGACAATACATCCAACAACTCACAAGCTTCAGCAAACCAACAAACTAGGCCAGCATGGCCATAACGTAGCTACACACCCCACACGCTAATCTGCAAGCCTCTAAGATTAATACAGATTGGCGGGACAGGGGACCAGCCTACCCATAAAAATATATACAACAAAAGCTAACAAACCTCCAAACTCTGGCAGCTCCGGAGGAAAGGGGCTAACCAACCAGATAAAATTCAATCCTGCTGCTGAGGAGGTCTACTGGGTCGTCTGTCGGGACCTGCATGCATGAATGTAGTGCCCCCAGGCAATGGGGCATCAATACAAAATAATGTACAGAGTATGAAAGGCAATAGACTATGAGCAGGTATCCTTATATACTGGAATAATCTGATAAATATATCAAGGATACAATAAGTGTACCAACCTGCTCCTAAATCTTAACTTATCAAAACTAATAAAACAACCACCTAACCAAGCCCCCAAAGCTCGGCAGGTACAAACAGCACACAAGACCACCTACTTAGGCCCCCCTAAGCCCTGAAGGTGCCAATCAATCTATATACCCCTATCGGTAGTCCCCTAGCCCCGTAGGTAGTCACATAGCCCTCTTAGGCATTAATATACCCCCCGTAGGCAGCACATAGCTCTCTTAGGCATCAACATAGCTTATAGACAACTCATAGCCCTCTTAGGCAACAACATGGCCCTGTAGGAAGCACATAGCCTTCTTAGGCGTCAATATAGCCCTATAGGCAACTCATAGCCCTTGTAGGCATCAATATAGACCCATAGGCAACTCATAGTCCTCTTAGGCATCCATATAGTCCCGTAGGTAGAACATAGCCCTTCTATGCATAGATCACATTCCTACAGCTAACCACAATATCCCCAAGGGCAACAATAACAGTCCAATCACTAAAACCGAGAAATTTAGTTATAACCAACTGATACAAATAGCCTCTAAGTCGTGTCCAACATAGGGATGCTACTAATTGAATAAGAATCCCGACAAGGGAGGATTATATCAACTCGAGCAGCCAACAATCAACAATAATGGCTATAAGCATAACATGGATAACAACCCAATTACATTGCTCCTAAGCTTTAAGGAAGCTGTAACTAGGGAGTAGCCTTAACATACCTTTTTCGCTGAATTCACGTGGCCTAAGAATTTACTCACAACCCCCCTCGATACTTGATTTGAAGTTCGTAATACACCTCAAAACTTTAAAATATGCCCAGACCCCTGCTGTCCACACACCAAAGTAAGATATGCTAGGAAATTGATAAAACAAATTATACCATGTTGACGAGCTCAACGCGTAGAACAACTTTTGTCACAAAAATTTGTAACTTGGCTGATCCTAGAAATGGGTTTTGTGAGTTTTATAGTTATTCACTAAGAAAAATGAAGGAAAAAATGAAGAAAATTCGAAGAAGATGATATATATAAAGTTCCACCAACCTAGGGGACCCACCTCACCTGCCTGCTTGCGCAGTCTTGCAAAAACACAAATATCTCTCCATTCTAAAGTCGCATGAACGAACGGGTTGATGCGTTGGAAACTAGACTCGTAGACCTTCGATTTCATAGGTCGTGGGCACCATAAATCTTTATATATTGGGAGAAATCTCCGAGACATTTGACCCAAATTTCAGACAAATCTTTAAAAAGGAATTTACGATAACTTTCGCCAACTTTTATTCTGCCACTTACCTAACTTGAAAACATGAGATACAACCCTTGAACACTTAAAATATCACATAACACATCATTCTTAATTTATCACCCACCATCCTGGTCTTTCCACGAAGATACTAGTCAATTTACATGTTTCAAAAAGTCGGGGTGTTACATATTCGCTCGCTAATGGTATCCAAAAGCTCCTGACCAATTAATTGTTTGGTTTTGGGATCTTATTTCATTATTTTGTCCCAAAAATTATTGTAATAGGTCTTGTAAAGGCAGGGAATATTTTCCTCTGTGAATCCTACGTCAGGAGTCCATTTGTGAATCCATGGTATCGAAAATTCAATAAAGAAATAGATTTGATATATCTTCTCTAACCAACAGATATGATCTGCATGATATAATTTGTTTAAGTCCAGTGACACTTTTGGTCATTCCTTGTATAACCTGAGGAACTGTTCAAGTAAAATTTGAACAGTAGGACCGTGGTATGACCACCAATTTATAAACCAATTTGGAATTGACTTTTCAAATATCTTTGCGCACACCTTTATGAACCAAGTGTGTTTATGTTTATCACTGTTATAATAATGCACTTTATCAAATGCTTGGATATAATCCCAATACGCGAAATTCATTCTAGTATTGTTGAGGCTTATATGCCTCTCCTTCATGGTAGAAATACCCCAGTCTTCAACAAATATAACATGTTTAATAATAATTTTTGAGAAGTTATAAACTTTCTCATGCGGGCTATAACTTGTACCAGAGAAGTGCTGAAGTTCTGCACTTCCTGAGCTTATCAAGATTTCTTCATATTACGACTCGGTTTTGTATGACTCCCCCGGATAATATAATCCATTGATTAGGTACCTCTGGAATATCTTCCAAGGTTCATCTTTTCTCTGAAGATCAGAATTTTATAAAAGAAATATCATTTCTTTTTTCTGTAATTTTTCATAGGATTTGATATCATCATTATCCTCTTTTGTGATAGAAGTAAAAGTATCCTTTTGCTTTTGAGCAGCCAAGTATTCCTGCATGTGAACGTATAATGGGCTGTCTTTTGGAATATCTTCCAAATTGACCATTTGCATTGGACTGGATGAAGATTCTTCCTGGGAAGAAATCTTCTTATTTATCAACGTTCGTCTTCCCATTTGTATGACTGGGGAATTTGATAAGGATATGTATGATGATCCCTGATTAGACTGTGAATTGGCTGTAGATCCATATGACGGTCCGTGGGATGATCATACTGAGGATGATCTTTCCCTGCCTTTGCCTTTAGTATGAATCCATTATGGATTCATCCTGCATACATAGCAATCTTTGGTCATTTAGAGAAATAATCTGTCAGATATTCTTCTGGGTAATCAAGTAGAAGAAATTCTTTGAAATCTTCTTTCAAAATATCATCAATAATTTTTTCAATAATAAGACCTTTCAGATCTCTACGTAATATAAGTACCTTAAGAATAGTAATGAACGTTTTATCATCAAAAAAGGCTTCGAAAAACATTTAATTGAAGGTATTCTCTGGATAAGAAATCTGGTAAAGAGTTATAAACTCCCTTTTTATGTTGAATCTCAAAATCAAAAGGGGCTAATTGAGCTTGCCACCTTGCAAATATTAATTTTGAAGCATCATGCTTGAAATCTTTATCAAACATAAATTTTAAGAATTGAGCATTAGTTTTTATCCAAAACTTCTGATTGTATAAATCATCCTGAAACTTTAAAACACATTTAACAATAGTTAACATTTCATGGGCCACAGTAGCATAATTTTTTCTGGGCCTCATTCAATTTTCCAGAATGAAATCTGATCAAATATTCATTTTTATCATTGAGATTAATTTGCTTTAGAATCCCACCATAACCAACATTAGACGCATCCGTCTCAATAATTTTTTCCCAAGCAGGGTTGGCAAGGGCTAAGCAAGGTAGAGATTGAACTCGCAGTTTAATATCCTTTACTAAGGTGGTATGACTATTAGTCCAAGGTGATTTATGATTATTCTTCAGCCTGTCATATAAAGGGGAAATCTCTAGAAATATTTTTATAGAAAGGGGATATATAATTTAAACTTCCCGAAAATTGTTGCAATTGAGTCCTATCAGTGATAACATTAGAAAATTTTGAAGCAAAGTCAATCGCTCTTTAAATAGGGGCAACTTTCCCCTGACAAATCTGATGTCCTAGAAATCGAACATCTGTTTGGAATAAACTCATTTTTGGTTTTGAGATAACCAAACCATTTTGTATCACAATTTTCTTAAAAATATCAAGATGCCTCATATGCATTTCAAATGTTTTAGAAAATACTAAAATATCATCAATGTAGACAATAATAAAATCCATATATGGATTAAAAATATCATTCATGATTTTCTGAAATTCAGATGGGGCATTTTTCAAACCAAAAGGCATAACATTCCATTCATATAGACCAAATGGAACATTAAAAGCTGTTCTATAAGCATGTTGTTTAAATATTTGGATCTTCCAATAACCTGATTTGAAATCAAATTTTGAAAATATATTGGCATCATATAATCTAGAAAGTAAATCTCTTTTGTTTGGAATAGGATACCTAATCCATTTTAAATACTTATTTAAAGGTTTATAATTAAAAACCATACCTTATTCCCTCTCAGCAGCGTTATTAACATAAAAGGTTGTGCAAGACCAAGGGGATTTAGAAGGTTTAATCAAACCCTTTTGTAAGATATTATCAATCTCATTTTTGCAAACTTCTACTAACTCAACGTTCATTTGGCAGGGTCGAGATTTAGTAGGGATATTATCCTCAGAAAAGCCTTCTTCATACGGAAGAGTAACAATATGCTTTTTTCTATTCCAAAAAGCACTGGGGTGATCTGCACAAAATCAACGACAATCTGTTTGGAAATCAATTTAATTTTTTCCTTTACTTTAGCAAATTTCAGAGAATCGAATATATTCTTGCTGAACAATTCTAATTGTAAAGAATCCATATGATTCTGCTTCATATTGATTAAAGCATTAATATCTCTGGTTAATGGATCTGTAACAAAAGAATAAGTTAATTCATTATCTTTATAACTGGCAGAAAATCCTTTTGAGTCAATACTTGTAAAAGGATAAATAACATTTATAAACAGGGTTCCAAGTATGATTGGAGGATATAATTGATTTTTCACTAAAAAGAAAAAATGAGGAATGCAGACTTTATTCTGGCAAATTTTTGCATTAGGCAATTTATACTTTATTTCTAAAGCATGTCCTGATGCAGACTTGAGTAAATGAGTAGTTTTTTGAAAATATTTCGTAGGCACTAAACCTTCTTGAATACAGCTAACATCTGCACCACTATCAATATTGGCAATTTTAGTAATCGAAAAACTGTTATCAATCAAAATAGTACATTTAACATACCATTTATGAGCAGTAATAATTTGCATCATTCTCAAAAACATATATTGTTTAGGGTCAAGATTACTAGGTTCTTTTTCATTATGATTTTCAGAAATACCTTTATTTTTAGAAAATCTGTCTTCAAAATTATGCATCTCATCCTGAGTAATTCTATGATCACAAATCAATTGATTTTGCTTAAGAGATTTAATCTCTCTTTAAATTCTCAATTTCAATTTTTAAATCATCGAAAGAAGAATCTTTTTCAGGAAAAACATTTCTTTTTATAAGACAATCATCAACCTCTTTAAAGAGTAAGGAGATGAATATTCAAAATCATTTAAATCGGTCTTCTTGTTTTCAAAAGGTTTAGAAGAACTTGAACTAGCTTCATTAGAAGTAGCCAATTTAATGATTTTTTTCACGAAGCTTGTTATCAATAACTTCTTTTAAAAGTTCAATCACATTATCAGAAGTGATTGTGTTCATGTTGAAATCTTGAAATTGCGATTGAAGTTTATAAATTTCATCATCTTCACAGTTGCAAGTATTACCTTGGAAGGTAGTGCAAGGGTGATGTTTTGCATAATCAACGACACAACTTCCAGTACGAGTGTCTATGATTGTGCAATAGTATAGTAACCCAACCAAGGGTTTGGGTCATGTCCTAAGGGAGCGGTTTTGAGAATTAATAGAAAAATAAAATTAAGTTCTAACTAGTCATAGCTAAAGACATTAACGATTAAAAACATTAGTAAATTCAATGGGGACACAAAAGTATCAAATATCAATTTGGGGGTTTTGTCACAAGTATAGCAAAAACAACAAAAATAACAAGAAAATCAAGTATGGGGAAGAGTTCTTGGGGTGTGACCGCAATATAAGTTGAGATAAATAGTTAGGTACATGCTTTCGATAGGAAATTTGCAAGATAATAGTGACTAGGCTAAGCTTTAGATGAAAATAAGTTCCCTCTCGGACAACTTACCCCATTTCAAATGCGTTCCTCTCGGACACCCATTTGCCGCATGAAGACCAGCCTACACCTTACCCCACTCACTCTCTTGAGCTAAGTTCTAGGATATGGGACTGGGGCTCACCCTCTCGGGCTGAACCTCATGTCGACCCACTCATTAGGCCATTTGTCTAGTGGTCTTGGTTTCGCGACCTCCCTCTTGGGCAAGCCGAAAACACATGGGTGGCTTTGTATTTGCAACTACAAACCCATTAAATTAAACCACAACCACTAGGTGAAATCACCATTAAACTACATCTAACCTAGGGCTGGCAAGGGGACGGGGACTGGGGGACGAGACGAAGGGGGGCGGGACAGGATGGGGGACCAATTGGCCGGGATTTTGGGGGGACCGGGATTGGGGGGATAAAAATTTGTCCCATCCCGTCCCACTATATATACGGGATGGGACGGGGTTTGGCAGGACGGGATGGGACGGGACGGAACGTGGGATTTCTATTTTTTTTATATGTTTATTTATTTGTATTGAAATTATATGTTATTGAATAGCATTTTTAGTTTATTTAGTTTTCAATAACATTTTTAGCTAATAAA
>JAJOOR010044623.1:0-12387 GCA_036250505.1 Solanum acaule
AGTCTTATGGGATTTTATTTAAAGAGTTTTTAATTCCGCACTATTTTACATATCTAATGTGATGAATGCTAAGGGCTTGTATGAGACCTCCGAGAGGTCGAATACGCATGTTACGACTTGGGGATGCTCTCGGGTCGTGACAAGTGGTATATGCATTTGAAGAATTTTGTTCATACTTGCAAGGTAACAAAGTGGTTATTCATACCGACCATGCTGCTCTTCAGTACCTAGTGGCAAAGAAAGATGCCAATCCAAGATTAATAAGGAAGGTGCTGCTATTGCAAGAATTTGACTTTGAAGTCAAAAGATAAGAGGTTGTGAAAACCAGGTGGCTAACCACCTATCAAGGTTAAAAGGCAAGGAGAATGACGAGATTGAGGTAGATATCAATGATGCCTTTCCCGATGAACAAGTATTTGCGGTTACTCTTCAACAAACTACTTGGTATGCTGATTTTGCTAACTATGTAGTGTGTGGATTGATGCTGGAGGAATTGGACTTCTATCAACAAAAAAGGTTTTTGTTCAATGTCAAGAAATACTTTTGGGATGAACCATACTTATTCATTGAGTGTGTAGACCATATCATCAGGAGATGTGTGCCGGAGGAGGAATGCAACGAAATTCTCCATGCTTGTCATGCTTCACCGATTGGTGGTTATCATGGTGGGGTGCGCACGACTGCTAAATTTCTTCAAAGTGATTATTATTGGCCATCCCTTTACAAAGATGCTCATGAGTTTGTTAAGAAGTGCACTCAATGTCAAAACCAAGGTGGAGTGTCCAGAAGACATGAGTTGCCTCTCACGCCTATTCTGGAGGTTGAGTTAGTTGATGTTTGGGGAATAGATTTCATGGGTCCATTTGTGAGCTCGTTTGGTAATAAGTACATTTTGGTGGCAGTAGATTATGTTTCTAAATGGGTAGAGGCTGTCGCACTACCAAACAATGAAAGGAGAAGTGTTGTTCAATTCCTAAAACACTACATCTTTGCCAGGTTCGGCACTCCTTGGGCTATTATTAGTGATGGGGGATCCCAATTTCGCAACAGGCTTTTTGGTCCACATTGAGCAAATATGGGTGAGACATAAAGTAGCAACTCCGTATCATTCTCAAACGAGTGGCCAAGTGGAAGTTTCAAATCGGGTGATCAAGAGTATCTTGGCGAAGACCGTAAATGCAAATAGGACTGATTGGTCTTGAAAGATAGATGATGCTCTGTTGGAATATCGCACCGCCTACAAGACACCAACTGATATGTCCCTATATTAGCTTGTATTCGGGAAATCTTGCCATTTATCGGTTGAATTGGAACACAAAGTATTATGGGCATTAAAGGCTCTAAATCTGGAATGAGATAAGACTTCAAAAGTAAGAGTAGATCAACTCAATGAATTGGATGAATTCAGGTTCAGGGCTTATGAAAGTTCAGTTCTCTACAAAGAAAAGATGAATAAGTGGCATGATTCTAGAATCCTTAAGGGGGAATTCCGAGTTGGAGATTAGGTGTTGCTGTATAATTCTCGACTAAGACTTTTTCTGGGAAAGCTCAAATCCAAATGGTCAAGTCAATTTAGAGTAACACGGGTGTTCACAAATGGTGGCATTGAAGTCGAAGGTAAAGAAGGCAATGCCTTCAAGGTGGCTTGAAGTTATATTTTGGAGAATGCCAGGAAATTTCTGTGATTGAAGTGGTGTATCTGGAAGATGCTTGAGAGCATTTCCACGTCGCGCTACGATGTTAAATAAGGCGCTTCTTGGGAGGCAACCCAAGTGTTTGTATTTTGAATAATGTGTGCTGAATGTGCAGGTGTAGGCGATTTTGCGAGGTTAAGATTTCATCGGAGGATCGCCGAGTCGTGTTGGTGATCACAAAGTTGATAGCCTAATTGGCATCAACAGTGGGCTGAGATGCTGGAATATTAGGCGGGCTACCTACACCACTCGGTGAAACGCCGAAGTGATTGGGTAACCCGACTTTCACCACCTTTTTGCATTAGCCTTAATAGCTCAGAGTCTTGGAGCAGTCAGCGAGGTCTCAGATCCATTAGGCGATGCGCAGAAGCCATTTGGCATACTCGCTCTTGTCCGCCTTTCTGCCCAAAATGGACTGGCTGCATACTGGAAAATTCAGCGAGTATCAGAACATTCGGCGAGTCGCCAAACAGTTTGGTGACTCCAACAAGCTTTCACCGAATGGGCACCTACTGAAGATTCCTTGTCACCCTACTCTGTTTGTTTAAGTGCAGTAGTTTAATTTTACCTTTGTTATTGTTTGTTCTCTATTCACATTGAGGACTATGTTGGATGCTTTTTGTGGGGGTGGTAGGAGTATGGTTATTAAGTCTTTTGTTCTCTAGTGAGTGATTCGAGTATCGGTCGTAATCAATGCTGATGGCTCGAATAGTGCTCTTAATCGAACAAAATGAATGTGCAGCTACGATGAGGCCAAATTAAGTTGCACAGACAATATGTGGATTTTTTTGCATCTTGTTGTGACTAGATGCTTATCGAATGGAGTCTCTTGTGATGAACATTGCACACTATCTCAAATGAGTCTCGTTTGATATTGGTGCCAATGCCTTGTGTGATGAGCTTACCTTGAACATTGTGTGTGATGACACCTAGAATTTACCCCGTAGGTCTGGTTGAATAAGTGATACAAGCTCTTAAAATGATCTTAGGGAACAATTTTGATGAGTTAAGCAATTTGACATTATACCCCTTTTTGTGGACAACCTTGTGAGATCTGTGAACCTTGATTGAACCCCTTTGAGCCTTATCCTTTTCTTGGAAGAAACTTGAACAATTATGACCCCTCTCTATCCATTCACCCATAACTCTCATGAAGTGTGGTTTGTTTGAATTGCCAACTTGGGCCAAAAGCCTAAGTTGGGGGTGTGGTGAAAAGAGAAGGCAGGTCAAGAAGTGTGAAAAATTTCCATTCGATCAATGGCCTTGAAAAAGATGGAACCCATCCACGTAAAAAAAACAAAAAAAGAAGAAGAAGAAAACAAGAAGAAACCAAAAGAAAAAGAATGAAAAAGTTGTGAAAGTGCAAAAGAAATGGGGTGTCCGGTAGTCCATTGGAAGTTGAATAATGAGTATAAGTAAAATGTTGAAGAAAATGAAGAAAGTGATGTTCAAACAACATTTCATGAGGGTAGCAGCCACTGAGCCTAAATGATTATACCTTTACACTCAGCCCCGTTACAAGCCTTGACAAGACCTTTTTAATCTTGAGTGAGCTGAAACGAATGTGATTGGAAAATAAGGGAACACCTATGGGTAAAGTCATGCATGTATTCATCATTGTGAGTGGGAGAGTCGTATATGATTCCGAAACTTAGAATTGTTGAAGAACTTCGTGTGATTAAGGAATCATCTTCGTTGTGAGGCAATTAAGTACCTTTGTTGAGCTTGAACTTGCATTTGAAGCGAGTATTGTGAGCTTGAGCATCTTTGGTAATGGTGAGGTCAAAACTTGAATCTTTGAGTGCACAATTGATCATTGCATGAGTAGTTGAGTCTTGTTGTGTGCATTCATGTTGAGTCTTTTGTAGCACTGTTTGAGACACCCTTTTTGAACTGCTGAACTTCAGTTTTACTTGAGGACAAGAAAAAGTTTAAGTTGGGGGTGTTGATGAGTCTGAGATTTGGACTCATTTAGGCCTTTGTTTATATAGGTTTAGTGTCCTCAAATGCTAAACTTATGCCATGAACTGATGAAAAATGTTTGATTTCCAGGTATATGGGTTGAGAAACAAAGCTAGGACATTAATAGGCAAAAAGGACAACACAAGCTGAAAAGAGAGAAAAACAAGCCTGATGATCGCAAAGAGAACTCGGCGAATCACAAAGTCACTCCTGGATCGTCTAAATTTACGGAACACTGAGCCTGAAACAAGAAGAACTTAAGAGAACTGTATTCCCTATCGGTAATTCGTTTACTGCATCGGCAAAGGACGACCATGTCGCCGAAAGTACTGATTGA
Source organism: Solanum acaule (assembly GCA_036250505.1). Classification (NCBI taxonomy): domain Eukaryota; kingdom Viridiplantae; phylum Streptophyta; class Magnoliopsida; order Solanales; family Solanaceae; genus Solanum; species Solanum acaule. Next base: position 3,994 of record JAJOOR010044623.1, read on the forward strand.
GATCAAGGTGAATTCAGACTGGTGAGCTAAAAGAATAAAAGGCGCAAATAGAAAAGATCGGTGATCCCGATCTGGATCGCCTAAAATTACAGTGTTTGAACGAGGAAAATGTGAAGACAGAAGGCGAGAGGAAAGGACAATCGGCGAGTCAGCGAATGGTCGGCGAAGCCCGACTTTCCTTTCCAATTGGCCCCAAGAAGCCACACCCCAGATTAGTATAAATTGATTTTTTGAAGAGAAAGAAAGCATTCAGTTAATGTGAGGAACGAAATAGAGAGAGCAAAAACACTACTTTTGTTGATTTTAAGGAATTTTGGCAATAGATTTCAATTGGGTATTGTAATAGAAAAGATATTATTCATCTTAGAATTCCAATTTTCAAATACCCAGCCATGGAGCATGTGGTAGGTATTGAATTTCTTTCTTTTACAATGATTGGATAAAACCCCAATCTTGGGGGTTTGATATTGTAACCAATTTCTACGTTTGACTTAATGGGTGTTAGTTATTATCGATTTTGGTGTTAATTTGAAGTGGGTATGAGTTATTGCTGTATATTGTATGTTTATTTCAATATAGTTCAGGGTTTTCTGCTTTCTTGAGAGAGAGGTGTAGAGCTAAGGTGATAACTTACCACTCGTAGCTAGTGGGTCATGACGGTTTCAGCTTGAGAAAGTGAAACCCAAGATTCATCCTATGTGTCCAACTCGAGAGAGTGGATATGGTGAGATTGTGGGCTGGTCTGTTTATAGAGTGCATTAAGGTTCGACAGAAATTAGTGGAAACAAGGTAATTGTTCGAGAGAAAAGTGCCTTACCTAAAGTCCATTCTACCCATGAAGAATTAACATTGAGTTGAACTTGGCAATTGGATAGTCAATCCCCCAAGCATCTTTTCCTTATTTGGTTGTTCCTAGTTAATTGTTGGAGTTCTTCACGAGTTTAAAACCACTCACTTTAAAATTATGATTACTCCTCTAATTGGGTCCATAGTTTTCGAAAACTTTTATTCCTTCAGCTGCAAAAGTCACCGCTATAACTTCACATTTGAATTCAAAATAGAACTACTCTTTGTGGGATCGACTCCAACTCTTTTGTTGGGTTTTTACTGCTTAACGACCATCTACAGCTAGTAACAGATGAGGTGTGGTTGATACGTTAAATCACAACTCTTACTTTTATTTTTTATTATGAGCAACAACACCCATAGATAACTAACGTAGTGCATCCACAACTACATTAGCTTTACCGGGGTGATAGAGAACACTCAGGTCATAATCTTTCAATTGTTCAAGCCACCTTCGTTGGCAAAGATAATAGAGAACACTCAAGTCATAATCTTTCAATTGTTCAAGCCACTTTCGTTGGAAAAGATTTAGATCTTTCTGATTGAACACATCTTGTAAGCTCTTATGGTTGGAAAACACATCTACATGAATACCATACAAATAATGCCTCCAAATCTTTAAGGCAAAAATGACCACCACTAATTCAAGGTCGTGAGTAGAATAATTCTTCTCATGAATTTTAAGTTGCCTTGAGGCATAGGCAATAACTTTCCCATTTTGCATAAGCACACATCCTAGCCCAATTATTGAGGCACCACAATAAACAACAAAGCCATCCGTCCCTTCTGGTAATGTCAACACTGGAGCAGAAGTAAGTCTATCTTTCAACTATTGGAAACTCTTTTCACATAATTTGGACCATATGAACTTAGCCTTCTTTTGAATCAAAGTTGTCAAAGGAGAGACAATCAAAGAGAATCCACCAACAAACCTTCTATAATAACTGGCTAAACCAAAGAAGCTTCTAATATCAAAAGGAGTTAGAGGTTTAGGTGTAACACGCCAGAAACTAGTAGGCTTAACTAGAGCTTGTCGTAGGTGTTAGAGTCATAAAACTTGTTTCTCGAACTTAGAATGAAGTGGTTGAGGGTTAAATGTCAAGGTACGAGTCCCCAAGGACCAACCAAGGGTCCTTGAGGAGGACCCTAAAGCCTAATCCCAAAACTGCCCAAAGCTGCCCAAAGCAAGTGAACCACAGATTGGACCTACGGGGCGTAGGTCCATCTACGCCTCGTGGGTAAAGGCTAATTTTCAGGCTGCAGAACCCCAACCTACAGACCTGCAGGACGCCACATGAGTCCATTCACGGACCGTGGTTCCTAGGTCGTGGGTCGTGCCTGCAAATCTGTCCAAGTCGGCCAAGTGTAGGGGTCTTTAGGTAAATTCCTAATTAAGTTAGTTTGATGTGAGGTCATTTTATATTGTTTTAATAGACTTATATAAGGATTTTTAAGTCATTAACCACCTCATACACCTCATAAATCCCAAGACCCCAAACCCATAACCAACTTTTCCCCAAAATAAACTCTCTCTAGAATTCCAAAGATGAAGAAGAAGAAAGGTAAAAATATGGTTGAATAATCAAGATTTTCTCCTCAATTTCATGGTGAATCTTCAATAAGGTATGCTAGCTTTTCATATTTGGGTAGCCTTCACCCATAGAGCCCCTTCAAAACCCCCAATTTCAATACTAGAAAACCCAAAAGTTTGGGTTCTACTTCAATCTCATGGATTCCTTTCAAATTTGTTTTAATTGATTGAATTATGTTTTTTTATGGATATTTTGATGATTTTATATGATTTTAAGTAGAATTCCTCAAGAATCCATGAACTACCCCAATTTCTCAAGTTGGATCTTCAAGTGTGGGTATTGATTGATACTAGCAAAAAGTTATAGAATTATGAATATTATGAATTGATTACTTTAATTATGTCATCATCCATGTCTAAGGTAGTTATTCTAGATGTGTTGGTGAATTATGATCCATGGTCCTTGAAGGGCAAATTAGGAGAATTTTGTATGATCATGATAGTTATGTACATGGTTTATGAATACTTTGAGAATAATGTGATTATAACTAAGATGTAATTGTGGTGCTATTGAAAGGCTACTCTCAATTATACACCTAGGATTGATGATGACATGTGGTGAAAGGTTTCCCAATATATTAATATACCTTGAATTGGTAAGCTAAGGGCATACTCTTCATGTGTAATTAAAAGTTATCTTGATGGATATACCTTGAATTGGTAGGCTAAGGGCATCCTCTTCATTTGTAATTAAAAGTTATCTTAATTTATATACCGTGAATCGGTAGGCCAATGGCATCCCTTTCATTAATGACTAATGAAGTATTCTAAAGCTTGTCTTGAATCGGTAGACCAATGACACCCCTTACATGAGGAGTCAATGAACTATTGTAATGATGAACCTTGAATCGGTAGACCAAGGGTACCCCTTTCATGAGGATTCAATTAGCTATTATAATGTACCTTGAACCGGTAGGCCAATGGCACCCCTTTCATGTGTAATGATGTTAAAAGAGAATTAACTACTCCATGGAAATTTAATGCTTAAGTGCATTATAATTTTCAAACTTGATAAATTCATGCTTTTCAACTAAAATGTCCTTTTAGCATGTTTTAAATGTTTTTATGGATGGATATCATACTTAGTGCAATTTTTGTACTAACCCATATTTTCTACATTTTTCAAAAAGTGTAGGTTCCGGTTCTTAAGGCGATCTTCTATTGGTTCAAGATTGGATCGACTATTCTCCTAGCTTGTGGTGAGTCCTCAAGATTTGAGGATGTCTTAGTCATTACTAGTTTCTTTCTAGTCATTTTATGTTTTGGATTATGTTGAAAGGGCTGTGACCCTATTTTTTATTCAAAGATTGTATTAGAAGGCTAATTGAGACAAGTTAGACTTCTACTTGTTTTTATGAAAGATTTCGATTGTATGGATAAAGTTTTAAAATTTCGGCATCATTTCTTTTATCTTATGTGATGATATACTAAGGGCTTGTATGAGACCCCTTTGGGGTCAACTACGCCATGTTACATCTAGGGTGTGCCCCTGGGTTGTGACAAACTTGGTATCAAAGCACAAGGTTTAGAATTATTCTAGGATGATGTGTCATAAGCCACGTCTAGTAGAGTCTTATTCATAGTGTGAAGCGTGCCACATTTATGAATGAGAGGCTTTTAGATGATAGGAAGCTACACTTCTTTCATTACTCTTAAGTCGTGCCATAGAGTATAGCTTTATAAAGTCCCTCTCCTAACGCTTCTCTTCTATCTTCAGGAAATGAATACACGAAGGGATAACACAAGAAGAATGGAGGGTGACAATATGAATGAAGAAGCTCCTCGAGGTAATCAAGCTCCTCAAGTTAACCAAGCTCTGGTTGATCCCGTGGTTCAGAATGTGACCCATGCAGAGTTTAGGTCTACCATCCAAATGTTGTCCCAAGCCATGACAACTCAAGCCCAAGCTATGACGACTCAAACCAATGGAGAATTGGTAGCTCCAATCAATCTTAATATGAATTCCACGGCTTCTAGATTGAGGGATTTTGTTAGAATGAACCCTTCGTGTTTCTTGGTTCCAAAGTGGGAGAGGATCCTGAAGAATTAATGGAAGAGAACTATAAAATACTTGATGCCATGGATATGACTTCGGTAGAAAAAGCAGAGCTAGCCGTTTATCAATTGAAAGAGGTTTCTCAAGTTTGGTATACTCAATGGAAGAAAAATAGGCCGGTAGGAGTGGGTCCCATAGATTCGGAGGTGTTTAAGAAAGCATTTCTTGATAGGTTCTTTCCTCGAGAGTTGAGGGAAGCTAAGGTAGAAGAATTCATTAAACTTAGGCAAGGTAGCATGAGTGATATCGAGTATGGCTTGAAATTTGCCCAACTATCCAAGTATGCTCCATCTATGGTAGCTGATCTAAGAGATGAGATGAATAGGTTTGTGATGGGTGTGTCCAACTTAGTTGAAGAAGAATGACGTACGACAATTCTCCATCATGACATGAATATCTCTAGGCTTATGGTGTATGCCCAACAAATGGAGGAGTGAAAACTCAAGAAAAATAATAGAGAGGCGAAAAGAGCTAGAACCGGTGATGGGAGTTTCTCTAATGATAAGTCTGATGGGCCAGGTAGACCTAAGTTTAAACAAAGGTATTTCGGTCAAGATCCTTCCAACACCCCTAGGTTTAACCAAGAGAAAAGTAGTGGGTCTCCATTACCTAAGCCTACTTGAACCAAATGTAGAAAGAAGCACCATGGAAAGTGCCTAGCCGGTATGGACAGTTGCTGTGGTCGTGAAAAGAGAGACCATCAACTGAAACATTGCCTTACACTCACAGCAAATGAAAGAGAGGCCAAAAAGCTTCTCTTAATAGTCCAGTTCCCATTCCACCAAATCATGGTCGCTTCTATGCACTCCGGTCTAGAGAAGATAGAAGAGCCCTTCCAGATGAAGGCACCGATATGTTAATAGTTCCTTATAGATGCAAATGTTTTATTAAGATCCCTATGCTATTTGTTAGACTTTGATGTTAGCCTTAGTAGGGATTTACTCCCAAGGGGGAGATGGTATGCTTAGATAACAAGATTGTTGAGAGTTCTGATATCTTCATCTCTTTCTTGTATTCCTATTCTAGCTTCAGACAAAGAGTTCCTTGTGACTTGTTTCATGATTTGGAGTCAAGTGTGATTTATGGGTTTCCATGATCTCCTTATGTTATGCATGTTCTTGATGAAATTCATGTTTAGTAAGAAAATGAGTTTTCATGAATTATGTCTCTCATGTTGAAGTGCATTTAGTATGAGTTGCCTATATGCTTCATGAGATGAATTATCGAACATGCTTTAGTATGCTTTTGAGGGTAATTGTATAATTGGTTTCATGATATTATGTTGAGCATGCTTTGAGTTGGAGAAGGTAGTTCCTCCAATGAATTTGTGAAATGTTGAAGTTTTCATGCACAATGGGTTGTTAGATGTAGTTCCTACTTCCTTGTGTTGCATTGAGATGGAGTTGATGTATCCTTCTTTGAATTGTGAATTATTTGATGTTTCATGCATGATGGGATGCTAGTCTTGAGTCTTTAATTCCGTAAGGTGTCTAGATCGTCATTCTAGGACAAATGTTCCTAAGGGGGAGATAATGTAACACCCCAAAAACTAGTAGGATTAACTAGAGCTTATTGTAGGTATTAGAGTAGTAAAACTTGCTTCTCGAACATAGAATGAAGGGTTTGGGGGTTAAACGTCAAGGTACGACTACCCAAGGACCAACCAAGGGTCCTTGAGGAGGTCCCTAAAGCCTAACCCCAAAACTGCCTAAAGCTGCCCAAAGCAAGTGAACCGCGGATGGGACCTATGGGGTGTAGGTCAATCGATACCTTGTAGGAGAGGCTATTGGGTCAAGGCCAATTTTCAGGCTGCAGAATCACAACCCACAGACCTTTAGGACGCCACGTGAGTCCACTAACGGACCATGGGTCCTAGGTCGTGGGTCGTGCCTGCAAATCTATCCAAGTCGGCCAAGTGTAAGGGTCTTTATGTAATTCCTAATTAAGTTAGTTTGATGTGAGGTTGTTTTATATTGTTTTAATAGACTTATATAAGACTTTTTAAGTCATTAAACACCTCATACACCTCATAAATCCCAAGACCCCAAACCCATAACCAACTTTTCCCCAAAATGAACTCTCTCTAGAATTCCAAAGAAGAAGAAGAAGAAAGGTGAAGATAGGATTGAAGAATCCAGATTTTCTCCTCAATTTCACGGTGAATATTCAATAATGTATGGTAGCTTTTCATCTATGGGTACCCTTCACCCATAGAGCCCCTCCAAATCCCCAATTTCAAAACTAGAAAACCCAAAAGTTAGGGTTCTACTTCAATCTCATGGATTCCTTTCAAATTCATTTTAATTGATTTAATTATGTTTGTTTATGGATATATTGATGAATTTATATGATTTTAAGCTGAATTCCTCAAGAATCCATAAATTACCCTAATTTCTCAACTTGGATCTTCAAGTGTGGGTATTGATTGATACTGGTAGAAAGTTATAGAATTATGAATATTATGAATTAATTACTTGAATTATGTCATCATCCATGTCTAAGGTAGTGATTTTAGATGTGTTGGTGAATTATCATCCATGGTCCTTGAAGGGAAAATTAGGAGAATTTTGTATGATCATGATAGTTATGTACATGCTTTATGAATACTTTGAGAATAATGTAATTATAACTAAGATGTAATTGTGGTATTGTTGAAAGGCTACTCTTAATTATACACCTAGGATGGATGATGACATGTGGTAAAAGGTTTCCTCATATAATATACCTTGAATTGGTAGGCTAAGGGCATCGTCTTCATGTTTAATTAAAAGTTATCTTGATGGATATACCTTGAATTGGTAGACTAAGGGCATCCTCTTCATGTGTAATTAAAATTTATCATGATTTATATACCTTGAATCGGTAGGCCAATGGCATCCCTTTCATGAATGAGTAATGAAGTATTCTAAGGTTGTCTTGAATCGGTAGACAATTGGTACCCCTTCCATGATGAGTCAATGAACTATTGTAATGATGAACCTTGAATGGGTAGACCAAGGGTACCCCTTTCATGAAAATTTAGTCAGCTATTCTAATGATGTACCTTGAACCGGTAGGCCAATGGCATCCCTTTCGTGCGTAATGATGTTAAAAGAGAATTAACTACTCCATGGATATTTAATGCGTAGCACCAAGTGGATATTTTAAGGTGGAAGCTCTCCCTATGTATGGTCGGGTTCCTAGTAACAACCTCCTTATCCAATAACTATGTGCCCACATAGGTTATTAGCTAGTGGATCCACCTAAGCTAAAATGTTACCAGTTCTACCTTGGGCAAGTAGACCAACTCTTTTCAGTGTGGGACATGATATCGGATTCCATGATTTTCTCACATGGTCTATGTTGGTTAAGGCTTATTCCCACCATGAATAAGAATGTGAGTTATGTACTATGGTTATTCAATAAGTTCTATGAAGTGTGCCTGGGGGTATGGGACTTCATCCATGCATTGCACAAGTAGGCTTTGAGAGTAGTTATGGTGTGTTTCTCAAATGTTATAAATGACTTATGAAATTATTATGTTTATGATGATGTTACTAAGTATGTTGATATGAAGGCTAATTGGGATGATGAATGTTTAATGTGGATTGTTGCTATGATTTTCTTTCCTTGATATGACTTACTAAATATGAAGGTTTCCTTGTTTATGAGTATTAACTAAAGATGAGAATAAAGAATGGTAAGTATGATTATGGTGGTCTAAAAGTGGTACTTAGTGTAGATGGGATTATGGGATCTTTATCTATACATTGCACAAGTATAACTTAGGGTTACTTATGAAATGGTTCTATTATGCTATGATGACTTATATGTTGAATATGCTTGTGACTTATTCTTTTTATAATTAAGTGCATGATGATTCTCAAATTTGGTAAATGCATGCTTTTCAACTAAAATGTCC
>JAJOOR010044624.1:0-13683 GCA_036250505.1 Solanum acaule
GGGGGGGAGGGGTAAAATCTTGAATTTCATGTAAGAAATGATTGATCCATGATTGAGACTCATAATTAGTAAAGCATAGGATAATTTAGGAGTATAGAATGGATGATCACTTTGATATTCACGAATTCAAGTTACTGCCTTGTAACACGATGATAATTTTGGGTTCCTTTTCTTCTTTCTTGTTATGGTTACCGAATAAAATACGTTTTGATACTATTATTGTATATAATTAAATATTAGGTGTATTGCATTATATAAATTTCGTTAGAGTTATGTCGTTCTGAGGAATTGAGACTTAACCTAGGCATGAACTTTAAGAAAAAGATGACTTGATATATTAATTGACCTCAAGATTTAGAAATTTATTATTGATTTGAGTGGGTTATTGAGTTAAGGCTAGATATATAGTAATAAGAGTGTGTACAGACTCATTTTATTATGATTATTGTATACTTGATTGATTGGAAACGTTCTGAGGCATTGAGGAAAGGAAAAACATTGGGACATTAGCTTGCTTGCCTTCGGTTCTTCGGTGGAGGTAGGTTATGGTTTGTTCTATATGATAGAGAGACTCTTAATAGTGATTTATAGTCATTGAGTAATGTTGTGAAGTTTTCTATGTACTTAGTTTTGCGGTTTGGATGAAAGTGACTAACCCTCCTTGGCGATACATCATTCTCTTTATTCTTCCACTTTCGCTTAGTTTCACTCCCCTTTTCCCTTTCATTCACACTATTTAAAACTAGGGTGTGGTGTCAATTACTTCATTTTTCTTTTACACAACTTTATATGTACTAATTCAACTCAGATTTTTCCTCACCACACCTTGAGTAACTTTTCTCTTCTAATTCCGTTCTATTCACACCTACTTTTTTTTAAACTTCAATCTCTTCTAGCCACTCTAAACTTAGAATTTTGGCTTCAATTGAGCCATCGTGCCCTCGAAGGATTGAGGAAAAAGAATAAATGGTCAAAACAATAGCGAGAAGGTGAATGGGGTAGTCAAAGAAAATTCTAAGGCTCAAACAGGGTTCAAGGGATTCATTTCCCATTTGGTAGATATTTAGGTTGTAGTCGACTATCACAAAAAAATGGCCTATGATCTTTTCCTAACTAACTACTCTATAGTCTCGGTGCGACTAATGGGGCAAGTCGTAGCTTATACATGCAAAGTAAGAACTAGGAAATGAAGCTCACACAGTTATGGAACATAATTTACACTATCCAATACTAGTCAATAATTTCATGCCCTCGCAAGAAATGATCGATAAGTCAATATACACACATGCAAGGATCCTAAGAAGTTAACTATCACAATAAGGGTATACGTTGCACAACACAATTTTTCAATAGGGGTTCACATTTTCAAAACCATGTACATTTATAATCCAGGTTGCATGAATGATCTATAAGATCTTGTCCTTACACAACATATCAAAAACTAACATAAAAACAAACGAACAACCTACACATGTTAGTTCTACTATGATAAAACACTTCAGAGAAAAGAAGCATGGCAAGGAAAACTCTTAAGTGGCAGGATGCTCACCCCTAACAAATACGTAGTGCATTGGACTTAATGTAATTTATTAAAACCCAAAAGTTTGAATAGTGGGAAGTAAACATATCCATGGCGCCATATGCATCAGTCTCCAAATCTGTGGGATTATTGATGCTTCATTTCCTATAGTAACAATGCTGGTGTCTAGAGGCACCACAATATCAGTATTCACATGGTACCTCCATAATATTGGGATGAGTTTGGGCTATCCCACTAGAGGAAGTCCAGACTTTGCTGCTTCTATCAGTTTCTTCTCTTTCTCCTCTCGCTGCCTCTTCTCATCCATCGATGCCTGCATTCCCTGTTGCAACTTTTTTACCTCAGCCTCTAACATATTATCAAGGGCTACAAATTATTCATTTTGTTTCCTACCCATCCAACGTGACTCTGGTGCTGGTAACTCACCCCATAGCTCATCAAACTTGCCGGTTATCGGTGGCATGTTAAATAGTTTCATCAAGGTATCCGTGGCAAGTGGAGGATTCATAGGGATGTTTTGTTGGCCGACTTTGCTATGTCCAGTTTCATAGCTGCTAACTTTGTATGCACAAAATTAACTTTAGAAATATTCAGAGCATCAAGTCGCTTTGTGATATGCGCTTCTAACCCATCAACTCGACTCTGCATTACATCAACCTCTCTTGAGATCTAACCATAAAGTCTATCCTCTACAACCTAAATATGGCTCTAAAAAACTCTAGGCAACCTCTCTATTACTTGATCTACAAATGCCCGCGTCTAATGCTGGTCTGTAACAAATTTCGCTAGAAACTCCATGGGCACGGTGGGAAGAGTACCAGCGGGCACTATGGCTGATGGTGTAGTAGTAGGTGGGATGCCCCTACAGTCTGGCCACTTAATACCAACACCAATCAAAGTATTTGTGGATGTCCCCTCCGGATCTATAGTTATAGTGAGTGGACTAAGGGTAATAAGGACTAGAAGTGAGGTCCAAATTGAGCTTGCTTTATACATAGATTATCCACATTCTTAATCAGCACAACACTAGTAAATTTGGTGATGGTAGTTAAACGATCAATATGGCGACTGATAGGTACTTGATAATGCTCAAATATCCTCCTTAAAACCAATTAAAAGGGACAACGGTCGTAGTCTATAAAAAAACCTAACGAAGAGTCCGGGTCGAATTCCATAGAGAATGACATATCCTAGATAATTCCTATCAATAAAATTGGATGTTAAGATCACTCATATGTAATAGTAAGAAAGAGTGGGTGGATGATTCCACCACTTTAATAAAACGCCTTGGTATAAATTATCACAATTCACAAAAATTTCAAAGAATTCAAGATTTAACAAGCAATCTAGGGGTACGGGGATTGGAAATCGATGTAACATAGGGGTAATTATGCTGCTCTGTAGTGATGAACATACATGGATAGGCTAGGTCATATTCAATGGCGCTAATCATCTTTTGATCTCAAAGCATCTATGCATATAATCTACTTTCAGTCTCATCTAAATGCTAATCTAAACAACTTACTCTATTCTCTCTTTCGATGCAGAATTAGGGCATATATATCCAACCCATAACCTCTAATTTCAAGCAAGTTACAAACATCATACCAAAATTGCTAGTATTGGACTAATTACCCACTCTAATCAATCTCTTCCGAGTATCAACCGGAGATCAGAAGTAGGAATTAAGTTTGCAACCTTAACTCCTAAATTAACCCATGCTAATTAGCCCAAATTTATGTATGAAGAATAAAAAAATAGAGCATAACATAATATTCACTATATTAAATCAACACCCAACCCCATAATTGCACCCCTATATCTTGGGGTTTAGCCACACATCACAAAAAGTAAAGAGAATATACCTTCTACAAAAGTAGCCAAGGGTAACATCAAATCAAGCAATTACAAGTAAACCCACTTCGGGTTTAACTTCAATTCATCAAATTCAAGAGCAAAGTTTAAAACCCCCAAAGCTAGAAAGTGTTCTTCACAAAGGTAAAGTGTTTTCTCTCTCTACAATTCAGAACTCTCAACTCTAGAATAAAATTGGATTTGGAACTGGAATTCTCCACTCTAATTTCTCTATCCTTTGGGCTATTTATAGTTTCCAAAACTTTGGCCCAAATATCCAATGTGCATCACGTTTGGCGACATTAGCTTGCAGAGCTCACTCGACGAATTGCCTCTTGTGCTTCATCTCACCTTTTCATGTTGTAGGCTTTAGGTGTTTGAACCGTAGTCGGTGAACTCATTTGAGTCAGAATTTCACATTCGGTGCATCACAAAGTACCACCCTTCTCATTTGCATTGTCACTTTCAAGTGTAATCAACAAGGTCACCCTTCTCATTCAGCGTATCGCCTTTTCCGTTAGAGTTCACCAACCTATTTCGATAGACACAAGGTTTATATACTGTCACTTTGGGCGAGGTTAGGACCACAAGGCGATCCTCCTTTCTTATTTGATGATCAACAAAGTATAGTTTGCACTTCTTTTTCCATTTTTGGCCATTCTTTCAAAAATAAATCCTTGCCTTATCAATTTTCCTTCATAGATGCAAATTATCAACATTTCATTGATAGGAAAAAATTAGACATTGAGGACACTAATTATTGAGCTAAATAGACCTCAAATGAGTGCAAATCTACCACTCAGCAAGAGCCCCAACTTAAACTTTACTTATCCTCAAGTGAATCAACAAAACAATTCGCTCAATAGGGGTGTCTACAACAATACTCAATGAGAGCTAACATGCAAGTGACATAACAAGACTACTCTCAACAACATGCTACACTGAATCATGATAACAAAGCTTCAAAGGATGACTAGCCGGTCTCAACACAAGCTCAAGCTCACTTTAGCTTATTGTCTAATGCAAGAACATGTTTCAATCAATACATCAAAGTGCACTCTCATAAAAAATGGTTCCATGCTCTAACAAAGCAAATCAACAAAGATATAAGGAATCAATGCAACTCCCACTCTCTTAAAAGAGGAACGCATGCAAGCTTTGTCCCATAGGTTTGCCCATATTTTCTAATCATCACACAGCCTAGTTCATGCAAGATCTCAAGGGTATTTTAGGTTTGTAATGGAGCTGAGGGTTATGGTATAATCAATTTGGCTTGGTGAATTTACCATTTCAAAGCATTGTTGCAACCATATCCACCTCTTCTCAAGTTCTTTTCATTCTTTCTCATTTAAGAACTCAAACTTTGACTATTCAATCAATTTATTTAGACTCCCTTTTATTTAATTCACTTCTCTTTTTTATTTCAATTTTCAAAAGCATTTCCATCACAATGACTCTCTCTCTCTCTTTTTTTTTATTAAGAAGGGGTTTCTTCTCTTTGTAACAAACTTCAAAGTTGAGTCTCATTTAATCTTTCTTTGTCTTTCACTCCTCCTTCCTTTCTACACTCCCAACTTAGGATTTTGGCCTAAGTTTGCTATTCAAACATAAAAATTCGTTAAAAAGGATTTTAGGTGAGAGAAGGTAGGGACAATTTAGTTCGAGATGCTTTCTTTTGGTTTTGCCAATAAATGAGTCAGTCTCAAATGGTGTAGAAATGGATGCACACCCTCAGAAGGTATTCACAAAATATTATGGACATTTGGGTACCCTCTTTGAATTGTTGACCAAGATCACGCCTCACATATACAAATAATTGGACTAAAAAGGCAAATTCCAGGACTCCACACACATTCTTTCACGTAAGACCTCACCAGACAAAGCACTTCGAAATACACTCATTTAGCATATCCCTAAATGTAACAACCTGGAAATCTAGTAAGACCAAGAGAGAGTCTAATGGAAAATAGTAGGTGAAACTAGATCCTAACGTGTGAGCGTTTGAGTTTGATGTTTGGTTTTAGGTTGTATATTTAGTTCCCGAGTTTAGGTTGAGGAGTCTATGGGTTAAACGTCAAGGTGCGACTCCCCAAAGACCAACCAAGGGTCCTTGGGGAGGACCCTAAAGTCTAACCCCCAAGGCTACCTAAGTTCACAAAAGTTGCCAGAATGTTGTGATCTACGGATGCAATCCACTGCCAGTGTATTGATCCACGGCTCGTGATCTTGCTCTGTAGGTCAAGGCCACCAAGAGCATGCTGTAGACCCAAACCACAACCCCACAGTACGGGGCGTGCTCCCATTCACGATCCGTGGATGGGGGTCTCATGGTGTGCACTGTAAGCTGTCCATACATCTCAGCAAAGGTAAGTAATTTCCAACTAATTCCTTTTTAATTAGTTTCCATTAGGGGTTGTTTAATATGGTAATTATACATGTATAGAAAGTATTTTAAGTCCATAAACACCTCATTAAATCACTATAACCCAAGACCCCAAATCAAAACCCAACTACTTCCCTCTCCAAGAATCTTCTCTCTAGAACCTCCATTGAAGAACAAAGAAAAAGATCAAGAAAACTTGAAGGAAGGAGCTTTTAAAAACGAATTTGGAGGGATTCTAAACCTAAGGTATGGGAATTCTTCATCCTTGGGAAGCTTGATGCTTATCGTGTCCAACGACACTAACCTACGGTATGAGTGTCTACGATCATCGATAGTATAGTAACCCAACTAAAGGTTGGGGTCGTGTCCCAAAGGAGTGGTTTTGAGAATTGATAGAAAAATAAAATTAAGCTGTAAGTAGTCGTAGCTAAAGACATTAACAAACAAAAACATGATAAATTAAAGTGGGTGACACGAAAGTGTCCAGTATCAATTGGGGGTTTTATCACAAGTAGTAAAAACAACAAAAATTAAAAAGAAAATCAAGTAAGGGGAAACGTTCTTGGGGTATGACCGCAATACAAGCTGAGACAAATCGTTGGGTACATGCCTTCGATAGGAAATTTGCAAAATAATAGTGACCAGGCTAAGCTGTAGATGGAAATAAGTTCTATCTCAGGCAACTTACCCCATTTCAAATGGGTTCCTCTCGGACACCTATTTGCCGTATGAAGACTAGCCTACGCCTTACCCCATTAACTCTCTCGAGCTGAGTGTTAGGATATGGGACTAGGGTTCACCCTCTCAGGATGAACCTCATGTCGACCCACTCCTTAGGCCATCAGTCTAGTGGTCTTGGTTTCGCGACCTCCCTCTTTAGCAAGCCGAAAACACATGGGTGGTTTTGTATTTGCAACTACAAACCTATTAAATTAAACCACAACGACTTGGTGAAATCACCATTAAAATACATCTAACTTATCAGCAAGCAAGACCCACCAACAATATCAACACATATCTGCTAAATCACACCCTAAGAATGGGGGTTTTTAGCCGCACATTAAGAAATAACAAAATACACCTAAAATGATACTAAAATAAAATGGGTATAAGAAATTAAACCTTGATTTAAGCAAAGAAAGAAGGATGGAGAAGACCCATTTCCAATTTGGGGAAGATGAAATCGTTCTCTCTTCAAGTATCCCACAAAACCCTCTCCAAACTTGAGAGAAAAATATCTAAAAACGTACTATTCTATTATGAAAAATTAATAATGGTTCTAAACTCCTAAAATTACTATAGAGTTTAGTATTTATAGCAATCAGAAATTAGTGCTAGCGCATAATTCGGCGAGGTTAGTCAAGTTTGCCGAATGACTCGGCGACTCGCCCTTCTTCTGTGTCATCGCCGTTTAGTGCTTGCCTTCAGCATCTTCACGTTCTAGACCATTGGGCTGTATAGTACTGCTTCACGGAACTACAACTGCTCCTTTCATTGCCTTTTTTATCCTCTTCCTTCAGGCCTTCGCGTACTGGAACAAAGGGGGAGTCTGTCCTTTCAGCAAATCACCAAAGATGCTTGGAGATGCTCAGGCTTCAGCTTCTTCGTTCTTTTCAGCCTTTTTGTTCCTTTTTGCGCCTATGTGTCCATGCTTCAACTAAAACTTCAAATACCTGAAACTTGAGAGTTTTCATCAGATATTGCGACAAAATAAGCATTCAAGGACACTATTTCTATCAAAATAAGCCCTAAATGAGTCCAATTTGTGGACTCATCAACACCCCCAACTTAAACTTTCACTTGTCCTCAAGCAAACTTAAGTTCAACCGTTCAAAAAGGGTGTCTCAAACAGTTCTACACAAGACTCAATCATGAATGCACACAACAAGACTCAAGTTACTTATGCAAGGATCAATTGTGTACTCAAAGATTCAGGTTGTGACACACCATTGCCAAAGATTCTCATGCTCGCAATACTTGCTACTTGTGCAAGTTCAAGCTCAGCAAAAAGTATCTAAATGCCCTCATATAAAGAATGATTCCATATTCACACAGAGAGGTTAATCAATTCAAGATCAGGAATCAGATGCAACGCTCACACTCAAAAAGAGGAACCCAATGCATGTTTTCACCCATAGGTTTGCCCTTATTTTCCAATCGACTTACTCAAGATCAAAAAGGTCTTTCTAAGGCTTGTAATGGGGCTGAGTGCAAAGGTTTGGTCATTTAGGCTCAGTGTTTCCTCGTGAGCTATGGTATTCTCAAGGCATTCCCTTCTTTTCCTTTGTCAATTCTTTTTCTAGTGCTTCTAAGTCACCTTTTCATTCACCTTCATGGATTGCTTGGAAACCTGATTTCCTTCGTACTTTATTCCACACATTTTTTTAAATATTTTATATATATATATATATATATATATTTTAATTGAATTGAAGGGGTTCCATTGTTACGCAATAACATGGGTTAAGGGGAACTTTTCTTGCATTTATTGACTTCTCCTATTCCTTTTCTCCATACCCCCAACTTAGGCTTTTGGCCTAAGTTGGCTATTTGCTTAAACCACAAGTCAAGAGGATTATAGGTAATGGGTCAAGTAAGGTCTAGGTTTCATCAAGGTTCTTCCAAAGAAAGGTAAGGCTCAAAGGGTGTTCAAAAGAGTTTCACACGCTCACGGGTATGCCACAAAAGAGGTATATGTCAAACTTGGCTCACACTCTTTAAAGTTTCCTATGATCATCTCAAGAGGACACCTTTCTAAATCAATCAGACTAATAGGGTAAATTCTAGGTTTATTCATGCAATTTTCAAAGAGTTCACATATTGTCTATGCAACTTCATTTGGCCTCATCGTAGCCGTACAATCATGTTCGTTCAATTGAGAGCACTATTCAGGTCATCGGTATTGATCGAAAGCGAGACTTAAATTTTGCAAAAGAACAACCACTTTCAACAATTTTTGAAAAATGAAAATTTTTCGGAAGGGTCAAAATCATTTTTGTAATTTAAAACAGAAGAGAGCCATGAGCTCAAACATCCACAAAAAGCAGTATTTAATGTAATTAAAAACAGACCACCCAATTGTACACAAAAACACAGATATCCATATCAAGCAAGCAAACACATATATCTATATCAAGCAAGGAAGGTGGGCCTCACTCCACCACAATAAAATGTGCTTGTCCTCAAGTGCAAGTAATAAGTATCCCACAATTACAGTAAAGGAAGAACAGAGAAAGCGGTAACCAGGGGATCCTGTCTACACGCTTGCAACATCTGTCGGGCATTGTTGCCCGATGCATTAGCCTAAAATTTGGCAATGGTCCCCGGATTATCATTCTGGTTCTCATTGTGTTCATTTGTCCTAGCTTCTGCAGCGATGTTAGCAGCAACCATTCTGTCCACATCATGACTCGCCAAAAAAGAGTTTATAGCCATGTAGACTCCATGTTTCCATGAAGGAATAGTGGGATCAATGGGGACCCTTCTGTTGGAGCTTGCTTTCTTACTTTATCTCCTCTCTTTTGCCAGTTCTCTACATATCGGGGTGGCATATCTCTCCCTGCGACCTTAGGTCTAGCCATTTTTGTAAAAGACTTCGAGACAGAGTTAGACAATATTTAAATAGGGGCAGGGAAGTCCTGGGTGCAGAAGGTAGTTTCACTGAAAATGATGCATAGATGGTACAAGGGTGCAGACAAAAGGGGCGGATAAGTAGGCTTTTGGTGAGTTACCGAGTGTGCTTGGCAACATCAGATTTACCGCCGAAGGTAATAGATCAATCAATAGATGCAGTTAAAGGCGAATAGGGGATGTTAGGCAAACCGCTGAAGAGTTCAGCGAGCTCGATTTAGCTCGCCAAACTACCCCACGTGTCTATTTTCAACCCATTTCTTTTGAATTCATCCCCACAAATTCCAAAAGCAAAATCAAAGAATGAACTAATGAAATTCAAGCAAGACCCATACTACCCATCACCCAAAAATATTCAAGTTTCTCCCTAACTTGTCGGATTTGGTCATTTGACGATATTTGCTCTTATGAGCGGTGTCACCCTCTCTATTGTTGGGCAATTTTTTGACAGTTAGCACAAATGTGGGCTAATCAGACTTCACCCAATCAATTAAAACAACATGCAATCAAGACCTAACTCATTAAAAAGCACAAAGGTTGCGAGCATTCAACATTCAGACAACATATGCGAGATTTTCGCATTAAAATAGGCATGTAATCGATCTAATTCTATTAGAGAGGTCCAACACACATCAATAAGATACGATCATTGCAAAAGAGTTCACACTATTCGAAAGTAAAATCCAGGTTTGGATAACTAACCTTCTGTGCCGATTAAAATGTGATTCAAAAGCTAAGCAGCAAAGAAATCCAACTCTGAGCACAGATCACTCAACCAAAATACGAGTAAAATATAAGAATATTGAAAAATACAACCTAGGTGTGAATTTGTGAAGATTTAGAGCGAGGGAAAGTGAAGGACTTCAAAATTTGGTCTTTTGCCATTATAAGCCATCCAGTTCGCAACTATTCGGCGACATTAGTCACACTCACCAATCCAGTCGGCGACACGCCGAGTGGTCATTTATCTCGCCGAGTTTTACAGGACCTTCAGTCTAAGCGAAGGTTCAAACTGTGCTTTTCATCGGGATCGCCGACCAATTCAGCAATTCGCTGAATGGAACTATTAGTTTGCCAACTGCAATTTCCACACATTCTCCACACTTTAACCTGTTCATTCAACACATGTTATTCTGAGACATACAAAAGCATTTAAAACCTTGGGTTGCCTCCCAAGAAGCACCTTATTTAACTTCGTGGCTCGACGTGAGCTACCAGTCAAACTTCGTCTCTGGGTTTGGACCTAGTGTCACTAGGCACCCCGCCTTTATTGCTTGGGTAGAGATGAGGCAATGTGTGGTCCAATAGGTTTTCAATCAACTTGATTTGAGTGGGAGCCACTCATCTGATTCAGTACCTCCACACTTTCCTTCATTACCTCTAGCAGTCTATCGTGTTCATGAAGTTTTTGGAGAATGATTAATAGCGTATCCTCGATATGTTTATTTTCATTACTCCTAGACCATTCTTGCTCATAAGGAGGTATGTGCTCCCTTCGGCTTTTGCACTGGTTTCTTTGATAATTTGGTAGCTAAGTCGTTCAGTTGAGTTGCCAGTGTAGCTAACTTGAAGTCACCCTCGACTTCTTGGTTGGTCCCAGGTAACTTGCTACCACTTCCCTCAGCTATGCTCAGGGTTTCTGCATACAACAACTTACAGGAAAACAAAACTAAAAATAAGGTTAGTAAACTACGACTAAGAAGAACAAAGAGTTTACTAGTCTAAGAATTCTCAAATAGCACCATTCCCCGGCAGAGGCGCCATTTTAATGCTTATCGTGACCAACGACACTAACCTATGGTATGAGTTTTTACGATCATTGATAGTATAGTAGCCCAACTAAAGGTTGGGGTCGTGTCCCAAGTGAGTGGTTTTGAGAATTGATAGAAAAAATAAAATTAAGCTCTAACTAGTCGTAGCTAAAGATATTAACGAACAAAAACATGATAACTTAAAGTGGGTGACACGAAAGTGTGAAGTATCAATTGGGGGTTTTGTCACAAGTAGTAAAAACACCAAAAATTATCAAGAAAATCAAGTACGGGGAAACATTCTTGGGGTGTGACCGCAATACAGGCTGAGATAAATTGTTGGGTACATGCCTTCGATAGGAAATTTGCAAGATAATAGTGACCAAGCTAAGTTGTAGATGGAAATAAGTTTCCTCTCGGGCAACTTACCCCGTTTCTAATGGGTTCCTCTCGGACAACCATTTGCCGCATGAAGACCAGCCTACGCTTTACCCTACTCACTCTCTCGAGCTGAGTGTTAGGATATGGGACTAGGGTTTATCCTCTCGGGCTGAACCTCATGTCGACCCACTCCTTAGGTCATAAGTCTAGTGGTCTTGGTTTCGCGACCTCCCTCTCGGGCAAGCCGAAAACACATAGGTGGTTTTGTATTTGCAACTACTAACCCATTAAATTAAACCACAACCACTAGGTGAAATCACCATTAAAATATATCTAACTTATCAGCAAGCAAGACCCAACAACAATATCAACACATATCTGCTAAATCACACCCCAAGAATGGGGGTCTTTAGCCACACATAAAGAAATAACAAAATACACCTAAAATGATACTAAAATCAAATGGGTGTAAGAAATTAAACCTTAATTTAAGCAAAGGAAGAAGAATGGAGAAGACCCACTTCCAACTTGGGGAAGATGAAATCCTTCTCTCTTCAAGTCTCCCACAAAACCCTCTCCAAACTTGAGAGAAAAATATCTAAAACGTACTATTCTATTATGAAAAATTAATAATGGCTCGGAACTCCTAAAATTAATAAAGAGTTTAGTATTTATAGCAATCATAGTGCTGGCGAATAATTCGGCGAGGTTAGTCTAATTCGCTGAATGACTCGGCGACTCGCCTTTCTTCTATGTGATCGCCGTTTAGTGCTTGCCTTTAGCATCTTCACGTTCTGGACCATTGGGCGGTATAGTACTACTTCGCAGAACTATTCGGCGAAGCACCGACTGCTCCTTTCATCGGCTTTTTGATCCTCTTCCTTCAGGGCTTCGCGTACCGCACAAAGGGCGGAGTCTGTCCTTTTAGCGAATCGCCAAAGATGCTTTGCGATGCTCAGGCTTCAGCCTTTTCGTTCTTTTCAGACTTTTTGTTCCTTTTTTCACTTAAGTATCCATGCTTCCACTAAAACCTCAAATACCTGAAACTTAAGAGTTTTCATCAAATATTGTGACAAAATAAGCATTCGAGGACACTATTTCTATCAAAATAAGCCCTGAATGAGTCCAATTTGTGGACTCATCAAAGCTATCACCCAAGGAGCTCTTTCAAAAGCTTTTAACTCAATTCTAGAAAACTTAATTAGCTCAAAATCCTTCAAGAATCCATAATCCCCCAACCGCTATGGTTCTTCTTTACATTAAGTGATGGTTTTGCAAGTTGGTCCAATTGATTGAATGTGAGTTAATTATGATGTAATTGCATGATCTAAGTGTGATTTTTCATGTATACTTGATTAACCTAAGATTTCTAAGGTGAATTGATATAGTCTAGGGTTGTGTGATGAAAAAGACAAATTGAGGGTTTAAAGGTGATCCTCCAAGAATGATGAATTTCTTCATCTAATGCCTTAGATTAGATCACCTCGACTCGAATTGGTTTAGGATAATGCTTCTAAACATTAATTGACTTGATCATGATATTATATGCATATTTATGAATACTTGAAGTATAAAGTGCCAATCATGATGAGATTGAGGTATTGATGAGTTGTTGGATCATGGTATTTCCTTATCTAATGTGCTATTGCTACATGTTTGGAATGAGTTGGTCCATAGACCTTGAAGGGCATATTGTGAAGGTTTGTGCATGTTGACAAGATTGTGTGTGAACTTATGATTTATTTAGAAAGTGAAGGTCCTATGACTAGTGTGTATATTGTGGTATTGTTGAAAGGCCATTATTCCCTTATCCCTACACTTGATTATGAATGAATTGTCTAGGATGATGATAATGTTGTTGTTGTGTCATTGTAAGAACAATTGCACACACACACTCCATGCAAAAACATGATTATGATGTATCAATGGTGTTAATTGGAAGTATAATTCTTATATGCATCTTTACACATTATTATTGTAACATCTGACAATTTAAAATGAATATGAAGAAGCTTGAAATTGGAAGTAGTCATTTTTGGAAAAAAATTCAAAATCTGGAAATTCGGCCAAGTGTGGAAATCAGTGAGTTTTTGGCCAACTTTGAGCAGTCATAACTCCTAGATCAGGATGATCCAGGAGTAGTT
>JAJOOR010044625.1:0-14857 GCA_036250505.1 Solanum acaule
GACCATCTGAAGTTGACCCATCAGAATTTTCAGCTAACTGGCTGCTGACCTTCGATCTACGGTCAGACCTACGGACCGTGGATCGAACGACGGTCCGTGCTGGTCAACCGTAGTTCGCGTCAGAGGCTGGGTAAAGGAGGTCTTGATGTATGGACACAGACCACGGACCGTGGTCTGATCTACGGACCGTGGGTCTGTCCGTGAGTCGGGACTTAGCCAATTTTCTGAGCTAGTTGGGGAGGGGTTGTTAGTGGTGAACCACGGACCACCAGCACGGGCCGTGGTCTGACCTACGGTCCGTGGATGGTGACCGTAAGTTGCACCTGCAACTTCTAAAAATCTGCATTTTTGTCAGTTTCGAATACGGGGTGTTACAAAGTATTGCCCCCAAAGCCACACCGCTTGTATCATACATTATCTCAACTGGTGTCACGACCCAGTGGTACCCCTAGATGTAACAAGGCACATAGAACCCTGAAAGGCTCCATGTAAGTGACTTAGCGTATCATAACATAACAATAGAACAATAAAGAGTAAAAATGCATTTAAAGTCCAAAATTTTCATAAACGAAAGTGGAAGTCTAGACTTGTCTCATTATAGCCATCTATTACAATACTTGAAAAGAGAAAGGAACATAACACATACAACATAGTCCGAAAAGGAAATACAAGAAAGGAACTACTATGAGATAACATTCGTCCTCGAATCATGAGGACTCACTAACAAGCTAGGACAATAAGCAGGTCCAAGCTTTAGACAAAACGATGACCACCGTGAGAACCGGAGCCTACACTTGTGGAAAATGTAGGAAAAGTAGGGGTTAGTATAAAAATTCACTAAGTATGATAGACATGCATAAAAATATTGAAAACATACTAAAAGGGAAATTTCATTTGAATGTATGCATTTTACTAAGTTAAAATATCATTATGAAGATAGTGCAAAAGCATTAGTCATAAGCATAGTCAATACATTGATTATCATATCATTAAACAAACCTTCATAAATACCCTCAAAGAATACTTGTGCAATGAATGAATAAGACCCCATAATCTCACTCATGCTAAGTAAGGCTTCTTGAGTAACCATAGTTCATAATTCATATTCTTGTCTTATTGTTATGGGAATAAGCCTTAACTGACATAGACCATGTGAGCTTAACATGGAAATCGGTGACTCCCACACCGAAAAGGGTTGGTCTACTTGCCTAAGGTAAAACCATACTCTTAGCTTAGGTGGATCCAATAGATAAATACCTATGAGGACACATAGTTTATGGGACAGGGGGATTGCTCTTATAAACCCGGCCTCTAATATCGTGTGGGCTTCCATCCCAAGAAATTGCTCCTAGAAACTCGGCCTCTACTTTCTGATGGCTTCCAGCTCATATTAATATTCAGTTGGTGCTAAGAATTAATTACCATGGAGTTCATACTAAGTCTTGACTTATGTTCATATTAATGGAAGAATGTATTGACACTCAATCCAACATAATTCATAAGATAGCTCATAGATCGTGCGTGAGAATATAACCTTTCACCGTCTATGTCTTCATAGAAATTCAATTGGTGAGAAAGCCTTTCAACGTCAGAATCATCATATTATGAGAAAACCTTTCACATCATATCATATTCATACATTATTGTGTATATGAGAATAACCTTTCAACAACACAACAACTAGATCATAGTCATAGACACTTCACTCTCAAAGTGTTCTTAAAGCATATACTAAACTTCATAAATCATGTATAATATCATAATTTTCCCTTTCAAGGATCCAAGCTCATATCAAATCAACACATCTAGAATTCACTACATTAGACATGGATATTAACATAATTCAAGTAACTAAATTACTACAAGCATAATCTCATAATATCCTTGTTTCATCAACAAACCCACATCACAAGATCATAATTGAGAAATAGGAAGATTTCATGGGTTCTTGGGGATTTCAACATAAAAAAACATAATAAATCATCAATTAAATCATAATATAAAGTAATACAATCATTATAATCATTTTAAAAAGGAACCCATGACTTTGGAATCAAACCCTAGCTTTTAGGGAATTTCTATCTTTGAAATTGGGATTTTGAAGGGGCTCCATGGATGAATTCTATCCATTGATTAAAAGCTACCATACCTTAGCAATGAAATCCAATGAATTTGACTAGAAAACCTTGCTCGTTGAACCCTAGCTCCAACTTCCTTCTTCTTCTTCCTTGGAGTTCTAGAGGGAGAATATTTGGAGAATATGAAGTTTTGGGAATAGTTTTTGGTTTTAGAAATTATGAGGAGAATGACTTAATTTTGGGGTCTAAAATCCTTATATAGTTAGTCTAAATGAGGATAAAATAACGTCACTTAATATTAATTAAGACCGGAAAACCCCAAAGTACCCCCAAGCTAACTTCTCAAAAACAGTCCCCATGCCCCATCCACGCCCAACTTTGACGGACTGTGGTTTGACCCATGACTCATTCTAGTGAAACGTGGATTCAGTTCAGAGAGTGGGTTTTTGGGACCTAGACCCACGACTCCCAACCACGAACTATGGACCCATGCACGAGGCGTGGGTCCTGGTCTCTTGGTTCACTGCCTTAGGTAGTGCCATAGGCTCATCCACGACTGTCAATCGACGTGGCGTGGACCCACCAACGTGGTGTGGATCCTGCCATTGGTCACTTGCCTGGAAGTTTCTAGGGGTCCTCCTTAAAGATCATAGTTGGTCCTTGGGGTTAGTACCTTGACGTTCTAACATGAAACCCTTTATTTTTATGTATGGAGAGTTACATCCATGACTCTAACCGTCACGTTAAGCTCTAGTTTAGCCTACTAATTTCCAGAGTATTACAATATTTCCCCCTTGGGAACATTCGTCCTAGAATGACGATCTAGACACCTTACGGAAGTAAAAACTCAAGACTTGCAGCCCATTATGCATGAAACATCAAAATAATGCGCAATTCAAAGGAGGAAACATCAACTACAACTCAAACATAATCCATGCATCACAAGGAAGTAGAAACTACATCTAACAACCCATTATGCATGAAAACTCAACATTTCTCATATACTTAGGAGGAGCTACATTCTCCAACTAAAAGCATGCTCAACACAATTTCATGGAGCCCTTCTGCAACATATTTTCAATAAGTACAACTAAAGCATGCTCAACAAGTCATCTCATGAAGCATATAGGAAATTCTTACTCAATGCACAACAACATGAGAAAAATCAATCATAAAACTCATTTTTCTTACTAAAACATGAATTTCCCATGAACATGCATAACATAGGGAAATCATGGAAAAACTCATATAACACACATGACTCCCGTAACAAATAAACTCAAGAGGAACTACTTACCTTGGCTTGTATAGGAATAGAAGAAAAGAGATGAGGATATCGGGACTTCATATCTACCTCGGCCTCCAAAGTAGCACCCTCAAATAAGTGATTCCTCCATAAAACCTTAACGGAAGCTATTTCCTTGTTTCTCAATCTCTTGACTTACCGGTCGAGGATCTCTACCGTAACCTCTTCATATGAAAGACTTTCATCAACTCCCAACTCTTCTAGGGGAATAATGGACGCCGGATCACCAATACACTTCTTAAGCATAGAAACATGAAATACCTGATGAATCGGGCCAACTCATTTGGTAAATCCAACTCATAGGAAACCTTTCCAATACATTTCAAAATTTGATATGGGGCTACATACCGGGGACTAAGTTTCCCTTTCTTGCCAAATATCATCACACCCTTCATGGGTGAGATTTTCAAATAGACCCAATCATTAACTTCAAATTCTAGATCAATTCTTCTCACATCGGCATAAGACTTTTGTCTACTTTGAGCCGTTCTCAACCTCTCTCTAATAAGCCGAACTTTCTCAATGGCTTCATAAACTAGCTCGAGACCTATCAAAGCAACTTCACCCACCTCAAACCAACCAACCAAAGACCTACATCTCCTACCATACAATGCTTCAAAGGGAGCCGTATCGATACTTGAGTGATAGCTAATATTGTAGGCAAACACTATTTATGGCAAGTGGTCATCCCAATTACCCTTGAAGTCTATTACACATGACCTTAACATATCTTCCAATGTTTGGATGGTACGCTCCGCTTGCCCATCAGTTTGGGGATGAAAAGTCGTGCTAAGCTTAACCTTAGTACCAAGACCTTTTTGGAAGGATTTCCAAAAGTGAGAAGTAAATTGAGTACCCCGATCAGAAATAATAGATAGAGGAACTCCATGCAATTTCACCATTTCCCTTATATACAACTTAGCATAGTCTTCCACCGAAAAAGAAACTTTGACAGGAATAAAGTGGGCTGATTTTGTCATCCGATCTATAATGACCCAAATAGAATCATGTTGTCTCTGGCAAACCCATAATAAAGTCCATATTTACATCTTCCCACTTCCAAGTGGGAATACTGTTATTTTGGGAGAAGCCTCCCAGCCTTTAATGCTCAACCTTAACTTGTTGACAATTAGGAAATTTGGCTACAAATCCCGCAATATCTTTCTTCATCCCATTCCACCAATAGACTTCTAGTAGATCACGGTACATCTTGGTGGCTCCAGGTGAATAGAATACCGAGAACTATGAGCCTCCTCTAAAATTTGTTCCCTCAAACCATCAACATTTGGAAAACATAACCGACCTTGGTACCTAAGCACCCCATCTCCCTCATTGGGAGAAAGCCTCAATGGACTTCTTAAGTACCGACTCTTTCAACTCAACTAATATAGGATCAAGCCCTTGTTTAGACTTTACATCCATCACAAAGGACGATTCGCAACCATTATGGACCATGAGACCACCCTTGGTGGAATTTACTAGTTGAACACCTAGTCAGGCCAACCTATGCACACCACGAACCAATTCCTTCTTATCATCATCTACATGATCCACACTACCCATGGACAATGTACTAAGTGCATCCTCTACCACATTAGCTTTGCCGGGGTGGTAAATGACACTCATATCATAATCCTTCAAGAGTTCTAGCCACCTACTTTGGAGAAGATTCAAGTCCCTTTGACTAAACACATATTGTAGACTCTTGTGATCGGTGAAGACATCCACATGGACCCCATACAAATAATGCCTCCATATTTTTAAGGCAAACACAACAGCCGCTAATTCAAGGTCATGGGTAGGATAATTCTTCTCATGGACTTTAAGTTGCCTTGAAGCATAGGCAATCACTTACCCATTTTGCATAATCACACATCCCAACCCAACTCAAGAGAAATCACAATACACCACAAAACCATTTGTACCTTCCGATAAGGTCAACACCAGAGTGAAAGTAAGTTTATCTTTCAACTCTTGGAAGCTTTTCTCACAAGCTTCCGACCACACAAACTTAGCCTTCTTTTAAGTCAAAGCCGTCAAAGGAGAAGCAATGGAAGAAAATCCCTCCACAAACCTTCTTTAGTAACCGGCCAAACCCAAAAAACTTCTAATGTTGGAAGGAGATAGAGGTCTAGGCCAACTCTTGACCACATCCATTTTTTTAGGATCTACCTCAATACCCTTGCTTGACACAATATGACCAAGGAAAGCTACGGACCTTAACAAAAATTCACACTTGCTAAAATTTGCAAAAAAGTTGTTGCTCCTTAAGAACTTGTAACACAATTCTCAGATGGTCCACATGTTCATTTTCACTCCTTGAATAGATCAAAATATCATCGATAAACACAATCACAATTATGTTTAGGTATTGCCTAAACACTCAATTTATCAAGTCCATAGATGTCGCCTGAGCATTAGTAAACCCAAACGACATAACCAAAAACTCATAATGACCATAACAGGTTCTAAAATATGTCTTGGAAATATCAACCCCTCTCACCCTCAATTGGTGATAACCCGAACGAAAATTAATCTTGGAGAAACAACTAGCCCCTTGAAGTTGGTCAAACAAGTCATCGATTATCAGAAGAGGATATTTGTTCTTAATGGTCACCTTATTCAATTGATGATAATCAATGCAAATTCTAAGAGACCTATCTTTCTTTCTAACAAACAACATGGGAGCACCACATGGAGAGATACCCGTTCGGATGAAACCCTTATCTAGCAAATCTATTAGATTCTCCTTAAACTCTTTTAACTCTGCCGCAGCCATTTTATAAGGAGGAATAGAGATAGGTTGTGTATTCGAAAGAAGATCAATACCAAAATTTATTTCCCACTCGGGAGAAATACTGAGCAAATCATCGAGGAATACTTCTCAAGAGAAGGGGTTTCAGAATTTACATCCCTCACACTAAAAACATGGAAAAAGCAACCTTTCGAGATCATCTTTCTAGCTTTAAGGTAGGAAACAAGTTGACCTCTAGGCCTAGAATTCCCCCCATTCCACTTTAAGATAGGCTCATTTGGAAATTGGAATCTAACCACTCGAGTTCTACAATTGTTAGAGGCATAACATTCATGCAACAAATCCATACCAAGAATCACATTAAAGTCTGACATGTCAATCTCTACCAAATCAACAAGAGTAACTCTATGGGACAAGGAAACAGGACATCTTCTATAAACCCTCTTAGTCACCACAGAATCACCAACCGGGGTAGAAATCGAAAAATGTTGTAATAACACTTCGGGGAGCATATCAAACTTCATGGCCACATAAGGTGTCACAAAGGACAAAGTAGCACCGGGATCTAATAATCCATAAACATCAATAAGAAAGACTTTTAACATACCGGCCATTACATCCGAGGAACTCTCTTGGTCACATTGGGTTTTGAGAGCATAATAGTTGTTTTGCTTTGGAGCATTGGAGTTTGAACCGCTAGGAGGAGTTTGCTTGCCTTCTCTCCCCTTGGTCGTGAGCATCGGGCAATCTCTCATCTTGTGATTACTCTTTCAACAATAAAAGCAGCCATCTGTGCCAACTAAGCACTTACCATCATGCTTTCTTCCAAACTTTGCACAATTAGGCCTAGCCACATAAGAACCCCCACCATTACCTCCTTTAGGTTTAGAGTTGGAAATTCTATCCTTGTTGACCCTTGGAGCACTAGAGGAGATGTTGTTGCAAAACCTTTTTTGAACCTTGGTCGACCTTGTCCATCGGATCTAGTATTGGAGAAGTTCCCATCACCAGTTCTAGCTTTGTTAACCTCCTTATTCTTTTCCTTGAGTTTTGATTCCTTCATTTGTTGGGCGTACACCATAAGACGTTAGATATCCATATCATGATGGAGCATTGCCGTACGACATTCTTTTTCTACCAAGTTGGACACACCCATCAAAAACCTACTCATCTCATCCCTCGAATCCACTAGCATATTTGGAGCATACGTGGACAATTGAGTGGACTTTAGGGAATACTCTTTCACACTCATACTTCCTTGACGAAGGTTAATGAACTCTTCCACCTTAGCTTCCCTCAACTCTCAGGGAAAGAACCTATCAAGAAACGCTAATTTAAACATTTCCCACTCTGTAGGAACCGCTCCTACCAGCCTATTGTTCTTCCATTGATTATACCACACTTGAGCCACATATTTTAGTTGCTAGGCGGCTAATTTAGCCTTCTCTTCTGAAGATACCCCCATAATAAAAAGTACTTTAGCAACCTTGTCGATAAATCTTTGAGGATCCTCTTGCATTTTGGAGCCATAAAATTTGGGAGGGTTCATTCTTGGAAAATCTCTAACCCTTGAAGCCACCGAATTCACATTAGGATTTACCTGAGTCACAACATCTCTATTGGGTTGAGCCGCAAAGCTTGGGCCAACATTTGAAAATCCGTCCAAACCTCCATATTTGACATAGCCGAATTATCAATCGGAGCTTAAGGAGCTTGAGGAAGAGCTCCTTGATTCACATTGTCATCTTCCATCATTCTAGCATTAGCACTTAGTGTATTCATATTCTAAAGACATAAGATCAAGAATATGAGAGATATATTATAGAGTTAAACTCTATGGCACCACTTAGAGTAATGAAAAAGTGAAGTTTCCTAATCATCTTGTAGCCTCTCATTCCTAAATGTGGTGTGCTTCACAATTATGAACAAGACTCTACTAGACGTGGCTTATAAGACATCATCCTAATATTACTCTAAACCTTGTGCTTTGATTACCAAGTTTGTCACAACCCAGGTGTACTATCTAGATGTAACAAGGCACATAGAATCCCGAAAGGCTCCATGTAAGCTACTTAACATATCATAACAAAAGAATAGAAAAATAAAGACTAAAAATGCATTTCCTATCCAATCTTTTCATAAACAAAAGCGGAAGTCTAGACTCGTCTCAATATAGCTAACTATTACAATACTTGAAAATCGAAAGGGACACAACCCATATAACATAGTCCGAAAAGGAAATACAAGAAAGGAACTACAATAAGGAAACATCGGTCCTCGAATCATGAGCATTCACCAATAAGCTAGGAGAATAAACAAATCCAAGTTTTAGCCACAATGATGATCACCTTGAGAACCAGACCCTACACTTGTGGAAAATGTAGGAAAAGTAAGGGTTAGTACAAAAATGCACTAAGTATGATAGCCATGCATAAAAACGTGCTAAAAGAGACATGCAATTTGAATGTATGAAATTTACTAAGTTAAAACATCATTATGAAGATAGTTGAAAACCATAAGTCATAATCATAGTAAATACATTGATCATCATATCATAAGAAAAACACTTCATAAATACCCTCAAAGCATTCTTGTGCAATGCATGAATAAGACCCCATAATCTCACCCATGCTAAGTAAGGATTCTTGAGTAACCATAGTTCATAATTCATATTCTTGTCTTGTTTTGTAGGAATAAGCCTTAACCGACATAGACCACGTGAGCTTAACATGGAATCCAGTGATTCCCACATCGAAAAGGGTTGCTCTAATTGCCCAAGGTAGAACCATACTCTTAGCTTAGGTGCATCCACTAGCTAAATACCTTTGAGGGCACATAGTTTATGGGACAAGGGGATTGCTTCTAGAACCCGGCCTCTACTATCGTGAGTGCTTCCATCCCAAGAGATTGCTCCTAGAAACCCGGCCTCTACTATCGTGAGGGCTTCCATCTCATATCAATATCCACTCGGTGCTAAGCATTAATTCCCACGGAGTTCATATTAAGTCTTGACTTAAGTTCATATTCATGGAAGAATGTCCTGACACTCAATTCAACATAATTCATAAGATAGCTCATAGAACATGTGTGAGAATGACCTTTCACCGTCCATGTTTTCATATAGATTCAATAGGTGAGAAAGCCTTTCAACCTTAGAATCATAATATTGTGAGAAAGCCTTACACATCATATCATATTCATACATATTTGTGTTTATGAGAATAACCTTTTAACAACACAACAACTAGATCATAATCATAGACAGTTCACTCTCAAAGTGTTCTTAAAGCATATACTTCTTCATAAATTATGCATAATATCATAATTTTCCCTTTCAAGGATCCAAGCTCATATCAAATCAACAAATCTAGAATTCACTACATTAGACATGGATATTAACATAATTCAAGTAACTGAATTACTACAAACATAATCTCATAATATCCTTGTTTCATCAACAAACCCACATCACAAGATCATAATTGGGAAATAGGGGGATTTCAACATAAAACCATAATAAATCATCAATTCAATCATAATATAAAGCAATTCAATCAATAGAATCATTTTTTAAAGGAACCCATGACTTTAGAATCAAACCTTAGCTTTTAGGGAATTTCTATCTTTGAAATTGGGATTTTGAAAGGGCTCCATGGATCATGATCTACCATACCTTTGCAATGAAATCCAATGAATTTGAGTAGAAAACCTTGTTTCTTTACCCTAGCTTCAACTTCCTTCTTCTTCTTGCTTGAAGTTCTAGAGAGAGAATATTTGGAGAAGATGAAGTTTTGGGAATAGTTTTAGGTTTTAGAAATTATGAGTAAATTACTTAATTTTGGGGTCTAAAATCCTTATATAGTTAGTCTAAATTAGGGTAAAACGACGTTACTTAATAGTTATTAAAACCGTAAAACCCCAGAGTGCCCCTAAAATAACTTCTCAAAAATAGTCCCCAGGCCCCATCCACGCCCTTCACTGATGGACCGTGGTTGGACCCACAGCCTGTTCTGGTGAAACATGGATTCGGTTCAGAGAGTGGGTTTTTGGGACCTCGACCCATGACTCCCAATCATAGACAGTGGACCCATCCACGAGGCGTGAGTCCTGGTCTCATGGTTCACTTCCTTAGGCAGTGCCATGGGCTCATCCACGACTGCCTACCCACGGGGTGTGGACTCGCCAACGTGGCATGGGTCCTGCCATTCGTCACTTACCAAACAGTTTCTAGGGGTCCTCCTCAAGGACCCCTGGTTGGTCCTTGGGGTTCATACCTTGACGTTCTAACACGAAACCCATTATTTTTATGTACGGGGAGTTACATCCATGAATCTAACCTTCACGTTAATCTCTAGTTTAGCCTACTAACTTTCGGAGTGTTAAAAATGGAATGCTCCATGTAGAGCAACAATGATATGAGCCGAAATGTGCTTCTCTTTTTTACACAAAAATGCCTTGACTCAAGCTTCATCAAACTGAAAGACACTTTCCTTTTGAAGTATCTTGTAAAGAGGATGAGGCACCTTAGAGAAATCTTTTATGAACCTCCGGTAGAAATCCGCATGACCTAAGAAGCTTCTAACACCTTGAACAAAAATAAGAGGAGGCAACTTGGCGATAACTTCAACTTTAGCTTGATCAACTTATATGCCATCCCACGAAATTTTGTGCCCTAGTACAATACCTTCCTTACCAATGAAATGACATTTCTCTCAATTGAGAATAAGTTTTGTTTGGTCACATCTTTGCAAGACTCTACCCAGCTGCTCAAGGCACGCTTTAAATGTATCTCCCACAACTGAAAAGTCATCCATGAAGACTTCCATCAATTCCTTTACCATATCAGCAAAATTAGAGGTCGTACACCATCAAAACATCGTCGGTGCTTTACACAATCCGAAGGGCATTCTTTTGAAAGAAAACGTCTTATAGGGACATGTGAAGGTTGTCTTTTCTTGATCTTCTAGTTCAATGGAGATTTTATTATACCCGGAGTAATCATCTAAGAAGCAATACCATCCACAACCCGCAAGTCTATCAAGAATTTGATCCATAAAGGGCATCATAAAATTATTATTCTCGATCCACGCATTCAACTTTTGATAGTCCATACATACACGCCAACCGGTAACCGATCACATTGGCATAAGCTCCCCTTTTTAATTAGGGATGGGATTAACCCTCTTGCTATCCGCAATAGGGTGGACAACTCCTGCATCAAGCCACTTAATAATATCTTTCTTGACGACTTCTTGCATCGGAGGATTCAACCTCCTTTGATGTTCAATACTTTTCTTACAATCACAAGCCAATTGAATCTTGTGGGTACAAATACCAGGAGGAATTCCCACAATGTCAGCAATCGACCACCCAATAGCCTTGATAAATCTTTTCAACACACTAACAAGCGCTTATATTTTCCATTCAAGCAAATCTGCAGCAATAATCATGGGTAAACTATTATTGGCTCCCAAGAACACATAACGAATGTGAGGTTGAAGTACCCTTAATTCAAACTTTGGTGGCTCTTCAATATATAGCTTTGCGGGAGGATTTTCCCTATTCTTCAAATCGATATCAAGTTTCAAAGGGGTCATAGAATAAGAACCGAAACCTGATAGAGCATCTACTACCTCATCATAATCTTGAATTTCCTCCCCATCATAACTAAAAAGGATGACAACCAAAGACTCACCAACACAAGAAACTTCACTCACACTAGTAACCCCTTTATCAATCACATCAATGGCCGATATCACATGTAGGTCACTTGGTTGCTTCATCGATTTAAAAAAATATTGAATGTAACTTCCCTACCATTTACCTGGAATTTCAGTTCACCACCCTCCACATCAACAAGAGCTTTCTCGATAGCCAAGAATGGCCTACCAAGAATAATAGAGACCTTGACATCAATCTCGCAATCGAAGATCACAAAATCAGCCAAAAATATAATTTTATCTTCCTTCACAAAAATGTCATAAAGGATGCCAATAGGAAGCTTGATAGAGTGGTCGGCCATGAGAAGACACATAGTTGTAGGTTTAGGCTTAACTAGCCCAAGTTGCCTGAAAATGGCATAGGGCTTCAAGTTTATACTCGCCCCCAAATCACAAAATGCTTCAGTTAATTGTAACATCCTTATAGTGCAAGGAATAGTAAATGCCCCCGGGTCATCCTTCTTGACAACCACGTTCCTTGACATAATGGCATTACAACTAGGGGATACTTCAATCATCTCGAAATCCATTCTTCTCTTCTTAGTGACGAACTTTTTCATAAACTTTGCTTAACCCAGAATCTCTAACAACGCTTCAACCAAAGGAAGATTAATAGAAAAAGTTTTGAAGACATAAAGATATTTTTGGAACTTCACATCTTCATCTCTCTTCTCCAATATTTGAGGAAATGGTGGAGTAACTTTGGGTAGAGGCTTTGTAGGTACTAAGGGAGGTACAACCCCCACATTGACATTTTAGCATCACCGAAAACAAAAATTTTTTGTGCATCATCAACCTCATTAGAAGCTTCATTGTTCAACTCTTTGGCAAGTACATCACTTTAAAAAACAATAGCTTTCCATTTGCTTGAACTTGCATTATCATCATTTGGCACATCACTTCCCACAACTTTACCACTCGAGGTAAATGTAGTCACGCATTGCGCATTATCATTCTTTGGATTGGCTATGGTATCACTTGGAAGACTCATTTTGCCCCAGATTCAAGTGAGCAGAAATTTGACCCATTTAGGCCTCTAGTTGTTTTATAGAAACCAAATGAGAGGTCACTGTTTGTTTCAGTGAGGAGAAATCAGCCTTCATCTCCTTAAGCACTTTATCCGATCCTTCTACCTTGTTTAGGATGCGGACAAGCAAATCCTCGGACCAAAAGCTTTCGGGGTCGGCATTTGGTTCATTAGGTTTTGGATGGTGATGGGGAGGCACATAATCATTTCTATTACCATCCATTTCTCTCCAATTTGCACCTCTATCATCCAATCTCATTCCCTATCTCTCCAACTACCATTACGATCTTTGTTCCAACCTTGACTCCCACCTGACCTTGAATAGCTCATACGAGAACCCCCCTATTGGTTCAACAAGAATTATACATTTTCATTATACATGGCGTCAAATTTTGCATCATCCGTACTCATTCCACTACTAGCACCAACCGCATTCACAGCCTTAAAACCACCTCCTATGAGATGTTTCATCAACAAGTCAATTTGAGTCATCATCTTGGGCATATTTCATCAGCTCCTAGTTATTTTCCATTTTTGCTTTGGTCAACCCAACATTAAGAGGAGATACACGATCCTTCCTTGAATGCCATGCTCGATTAATCTTGATCATATCATTAAGAAAAAATGACGCTACGATAAATGGTTGTCTCATGATTCCACCTCGAATAAGTTGATCGGCGACACCCTTGTTGATAGTGTTAAGACTCCGATAAAAATATTTTGCAAGACCACATTGTCCGGCAACCCATGAGTAGGACATAGGAGGAGTAGCTTTTGAAACCTCAACAAAGTTTCATGAATGGGCTCACCATCAACCCTCTTGAAATTCTTAATGCTATCCCTCAACTTCAACATCCTCGAAAAATAATTTTGGTCAAATGAAAAATAGTGTTTTCCCACAGTTGGAGGAAAATGAATTGCACTGGAGCTTCCCATTTGATCAGCATTGACATCGTTCAAGTTTCTGATGTCGTCATTGTTCCCATGTTGACTAGCAACATTGCTCCCATTCACACTCATTCATTCACCTCTTGAGAGCAAACAACAAAAACACTAATAAGAGAGTTCTACTACAACAAAATTAGTTCACAAAAACACTTCAATAAAAGAAGTCTAAACACCACTTCCAAGCAGCGGTGCCATTTTTGATAATGCTCAACTACACCTCTTATGATTCAAAGGGTAGGTGGTCATTAACAAGTATAAACCTAACAATGAGCTGGGGTCAAATCCACGAGGAATGGTATGGAAGAGAATTTAAATACAAAGTTTGAAAGTGTTCTAACTTCTTGTAGAATGGATATAAACAAAACTCAACATAATGGAAATCAATAATTTTCGACAATCAATATTAAAAGGATTTAGTAATCTATTGTTAATGAAGACAATTGACGCGGGTTTTGAAAGAGTAGAGGGGAGACCTTGTGAGTGTGTGTATAATCTAATACTAATTTTCCCTAATGGGTAATGACTAATTGCTTTTAGTTGCTAAATCTCAATGGGTTGAATGGATTTAACTATAGCAACCATTTATTCAATAAACTATTATGTTTCAAGCAAGTTCTTTCGAACCTCAACAAGCTTAACGATGCGAAGCAATCCAATTTCTTAATTTAACCCACTTTATAAAGCTGGGTTATAAAGACAAGAATTTGTAACAACCCGGAAATTAGTAGACTAAACTAGAGCCAAAAGCTAGGGTTCTAGAGTGTGATGTTGGGAATTATGGTCGTAAGATGAGACTTTACATGCTTGGAATGACGGGTTTAGTGGTTAAACGTCAAGGCACGTCTTACAACCTGTAATATTATAAGCTAACTGTAACGACTCGGAAAATGATAGAGTTAAACTAGAGCCTCACATGTGAGTTTGGAGTCGAGAACTTAAAGAAATGATTATATTTGAATTTGACCCAAAAAGTTCCTAAAAATGTGTTTCGGAAGTTACCGGAAACTTGTTTAGCTGTATATA
>JAJOOR010044626.1:0-14906 GCA_036250505.1 Solanum acaule
GGTTCCATTTTTCTCAAAACATGGGCTAAAGGGACTTCTTTGCATTTTCTTGATTTACCTTTTCTTTTCACCACACCCCCAACTTAGGATTTTGGCCTAAGTTGTCTATTCAAACAAACCACAAATCATGAGGATTATGGGTAATGGATCAATAAAAGGTCACAATGTTATCAAGTTTCTTCCAAGAAAAGGGTAAGGCTCAAAGGGTGCTCAAAAGAGGTTCACACACTCACAAGGTAATCCACAAAAGAGGTATAATTTCAAATTCGTTCACACTCTTTAAAGTTGCCTAAGATTATCTCAAGAATTTGCATCACTTAGTCAATTGGACCAACGGAGCAAATTCTAGGTGTCATCACACATGGTTCACGGTAAGCTCATCACACAAAGCATTGACACCAATGTCAAACAAGACTCCACACTTTCACTAGTGTGTAATGTTCATTACAAGAGACTCTATTCGATACTTGACTAGTCACAATGACATGCAAAGAGTTCACATATTGTCTATGCAACTACAATTGGCCTCGTCGTAACCGCACATTCATTTTTGTTCGATTATGAGCACTATTCAAGTCATCAGTATTGATCAAACCGATACTCAAATTTGCACAAGAGTAACCAAATTCCACACAAACAAAGGGTGTCAAAATGAGGAGGCGGTTCACTGAGGACACTGAGTAATCTCCACACCCCTACCAAAAGCAGTTAGCATTATCCCTAATGTGGGCAGAGAGCAGGCATTTACCGCAAATAAAATAAAATAGGACCAATAAATAAAAAATGACAAGAAATGAAAATAATCTAGTGTGTAAATAAGTAGAGTAGGGTAACGAGGAATCTTCACTAAATGCCCAATTGGCGATGGAGTGAAATGGTCGTCGAATGCTTCAGCGATGCGCCTAATGTTCTTCAGATCGCCCTTAGTTCTAGTAGACTGCACTCCCAGAGAAGGAAGATCGGCGAAGATGTATGGGATCGCCGAACAGATTGGCGATCCATATAATGAACTTAGAGCATCGCCAGTCAATCCTTGAGGAACGTTGTCCGCGTTGATTAGAAAGGGCGAGGAAAATCGGGTCGCCTAAACACATCAGCGATACGCCAACTGGTAAAGGTGTCCCTCCGAATGTTCCAGAGTCTCAGTCTCATTTTTCAGATCCATAAGGCGAACCAAATCATGCTCGCCGAAATGGTTCGTCGACTCACCAAGAAGGCTTTTGTATTGCTCATGATCCTACTCTTGCAAAATCAACACATACTATTTAAAACACTAACACTTGGGTTGCCTCCCAAGAAGTGCCTTATTTAATGTCGTGGTACGACATGGAAATGCTCTCAAGCATCTTCCAGGTACACACCTCAATCAAAGAAATCTCCTGGCATTCTCCAAAGTATAATTTTAAGCGTTATCCATTCACCTTAAATACAGGTCCCTCTTGACCCTCGACTTCTATGGCACCATTGGTGAATACTCTTGTCACTCTAAATGGTCCTGACCATTTGGACATGAGTTTTCTGGGAAAGAGTCTAAGTCGGGAGTTGTATAGTAACACCCAATCTCCCACCTTAAACTCTTTTTTAAGTATTTTTGCATCATGCCACTTCTTCATCTTTTCCTTGTAGAGAGCTGAACTTTCATAAGCTTTAAACCTGAATTCGTCCAATTCGTTTAACTACTCTACTCTCACTTTTGAGGTTTTTGTCCAGTCCAAATTCAAAGCTTTCAATCCCCACATTGCTTTGTGTTCTAACTCGACTGGTATATGGAAAGACTTCCCAAAAACTAACTGATATGGAGACATACCAATTGGAGTTCTCTAAGCGGTGTGATATGCCCATAGTGTATGATCAAGATTTTGAGACCAATCAGTCCTATTAGCATTCACTGTCTTTGCCAGGATACTTTTGATTTCTCGGTTTGATAGTTCAACTTGACCGCTTGTTTGGGGATGATATGGGGTTGCTACTTTATGTTTCACCCCATACTTACTCAATGCAGCTAAGAACCACTTATTGCGAATATGGGAACAACCATCACTGATAATAGCTCGAAGAGTACCGAATCTAGAAAAGATGTAGCGTTTCAGAAATTTAACCACACTTCTCCCTTCATTGTTTGGAAGTGCAACAACTTCTACCCATTTAGAAACATAATATACAGCCACCAAGATATACTTATTACCAAAGGAACTCACAAATAGTCCCATGAAATCAATTCCCCAAACATCAAATAATTCGACTTCTAAAATGGGAGTAAGAGGTAACTCATATCTTTTATATACTCTACCTTGCTTCTGATATTGGGTGCATTTCTTCACAAATTGATGCGCGTCTTTGTAGAGGGATGGCCAGTAGTATCCACTTTGGAGGGCTTTAGCGGCTGTACGCACACCGCTATGATGGCCCCCAACCAGTGAAGTATGACAATCATGGAGAATTTCTACCGCCTCTTCTTCCGGAACACATCGTCTGATGATATGATCCACACACTCTCGAAACAAGTATGGTTCATCCCAAAAGTACCTTTTAACATCGAACATGAACCTCTTTTGTTGGTAGAAGTTTAGCTCATCTGGCATTAATCCGCACATATGTAATTGGTGAAATCTGCATACCAAGGAGTTTGTTTGAGAGTTATTGCAAACACTTGTTCATCGGGGAAATAATCTTCTATGTAAACCTTAGGCACATCATTCTCCTTGCCCTCTAACCTGGATAAGTGGTCAGCCACTTGATTTTTATAACCTATTCTTCTTTGACCTCAAAGTCAAATTCTTGCAATAGGAGCACCCACCTTATCAACCTAGGTTTTGCATCCTTCTTTGCCATTAAGTAACGGAGTGCAGCATGATCAGTGTAAACAATCACTTTAGTGCCTAACAAATATGCCCTGAATTTCTCAAATGCATAGACTACCGCAAGCAACTCTTGTTCAGTCATGGTATAATTACTCTGAGCACTGTTTAGAGTCTTGCTTGCGTAATAAATTGGGTGAAAAAGTTTATTGTGCTTCTGCCCCAACACAACACCCAATGCCGTTCCACTCGCATCACATATTACTTCGAAAGATTCTGACCAATCAGGACTGATAATGACTGGGGTCAATACTAATTTTTCCTTCAAGCACCTGAAAGCCACCATACAAGCATCATCAAAATGTAATTTCACCTATTTCTTAAAGAGTTTGCATAAAGGATGTGCAATCTTTGAGAAGTCTTTGATGAACCTCCGGTAGAAACCAACATGTCCTAAGAAACTATGAACCCCCTTTACCGAAATTGGTGGTGGCAATTTCTCAATAACTTCAACATTTGCTCTATCAACCTCCAGCCCTTTTGTGACACTTTGTGACCAAGTACTATTCCTTCTTTAAAACTGAAGTGACGCTTTTCCCAGTTGAGGACCAAGTTTCTTTCCACACATCTTTGGAGAGCTTGTCCTAAGTGTACTAAGCATATCTCAAAGGTATCACCCACAACTGAGAAGTCATCCATAAATACCTCAACTGAATCTTCTACCATGTCGGCAAAAATTGGTAGCATGTAACGTTGGAAGGTTACCGGGGCATTGCATAACCCGAAGGGCATCCTTTTAAAGGCAAAAGTTCCATAGGGACACATGAAGGTGGTTTTCTCTTGGTCTTCTGGTGCGATGGAGATTTGGTTGTAACCGAAATACCCATCTAAAAAGTAGTACCAACCCTTCTCTGATAGCCTGTCAAGCATTTGATCCATGAACGACATAGGAAAGTGATCTTTTTTAGTCCACGAATTTAACTTTCGATAATCCATGCATACTCTCCACCAGATCACCGGTCTAGTCGGCACAAGCTCCCCCTTTTCATTTGGGACTACGATGATACCTCCCTTTTTCGGTACACATTGTACCGTACTTACCCATTTGCTATCTGCAATGGGGTAGATCACACCTGCGTCCAACCACTTGATGATCTCCTTTTTTACCACTTCTTGCATTGGTGGTTCCAATCTCCGCTAATGTTCAACACTAGGCTTACACTCATTATCAAGCTGGATTTTGTGAGTACAAATACCGGGAGGGATGCCCACTATATCAGCGATGGTCCATCCTATAGTTTTTATATGTCTTCGCAACACTTCAAGGAGCAATTTCACCTGCCATTCAAGTAAGTCAGTTGTAATGATCACCGGTAAAGTGTTATTTGCCCCCAAGAAAGCATATCAGAGATGAGAGGGAAGTGCTTTCAATTCCAGATTAGGTGTTTCTTCTGTTGATGACTTTGCGGGAGGACTCTCTCTATTCTTTAGGTCAATATCCAACTTGACTGGAGTCTTTGAATACCCTCCTAAGCCTGTCAAAGAAGCTGCTACCTCCTCATAGCCCTGAATTTCAAATTTATCATAATTAGCAAGTACGACTTCAAGGGGTATATTCATGCACATCAAGTGGCTTACACTAGCTACCACCTCATCGATAATATCATCAGTAGACACCACATGAATGTCACTTGGGTGTTTCATGGATTCGTAAATATTAAAAGTTACCTCATCTTCGTTCACCCGAAACCTCAATTCTCCACTTTCAACATCCACCAATGCTCTCCCAGTTGCTAAGAATGGCCTTCCCAAAATAATGGGAATTTCCATATCTATTTCACAATCTAAATAACAAAATCAGCCGGAAAAATGAACCGATCGACCTCCACCAAGATGCCATAAAGTATCCCCACAGAATGTTTGATTGAACAGTCTGCCATCAATAGTCTCATTGTGGTTGCTTTCGGTTCACCCAATCCAAGTTGTTTATATATCAGATAGGGCATTAAGTTGATGCTTTCTTCTAGGTCACATAAAGCTTTAGCGAATTGGAGCATACCTATGGTTCAGGGAATGGTGAATGCCCTGGGATCTTCCCTCTTTTTATTAGCTCCTTAGTCATAATTGCACTGCAATTATGGGAAACTTCAATTGTCTCAAAATCCAAACTCCTCTTCTTCGAGACCAATTCTTTCATGAACGTGGCATATCCCAGCATTACCAACAATGCTTCCACAAGGGGGAGGTTGATTGATAGTGTCTTGAATACTGACAAGAACTTCTTAAACTTCTCATCTTTATTTTTCTTCTTTAAACGTTGGGGAAATGGTGGAGGTATTTTGGGTAAAGGTTGCATGACTTTTGGAATTTGAACGTATTGTTCCACTTCCTTTTGTGGTTCTTTGGCACGG
This sequence comes from Solanum acaule, assembly GCA_036250505.1. Classification (NCBI taxonomy): domain Eukaryota; kingdom Viridiplantae; phylum Streptophyta; class Magnoliopsida; order Solanales; family Solanaceae; genus Solanum; species Solanum acaule. The sequence continues at coordinate 5,210 of JAJOOR010044626.1, forward strand.
TTTTGATGAATAAGCAACTCTTGTTCCTCTATGCCTTCACCTTTTTCATGCTTTTGAGCATCTTCATTTTCCATATCATTACCTATTGCTACCTTTCCATTTCAAGTAACCACAACTAGCCCTCTATCGTCATCTTTTATCGTTATTTTTGGTTTCAACTGAGCTAATAATAAACTTAGTTGGCCTTCAAGTGTCTTGATGGCGTTGGCATGAGAGTTCACTTTACTGTTCAATGATGAAAAAGTCATCTTTCATCCCTTTCAACAAATCATCCGAACCTTCAACTTTGTCAAGTATGCGTGACAACAAGTCATTCATCCGGGGACTAATCACATTATCTTTCGATTTTGGGCTATCACTTGAGTGAGTATGGTTTTCTTTCTAATCATCTTCCCTTCTCCAATAATCATTTTGCTCAGCCCAATCTCGATAGTATCTCCTTTGTTCTTCTCCCTTATGATAGTTCCAACCTTGATTCTCCCCCGACCTTGAGTAACCGGAAGAAGAACCCTCTTCAACTTTAAACACTCCACATGTCTCCTTCATGTGCTCTTGTAGAACTTCCATTTGGGTCAATATCTTCTTGATGTTTTCATCCCTCTCTTTCTCTTTATCAAGTTTCTCTTGCGCTAATCTAAAATTAAATGGAGAAACTTGATCCTCTTTGGTGTACCACGCTTGGTTTATTCTAGTCATGTCATCCAGAAGAAACGAAGCCGCCTCAAATGATTGTAACATTATTCTAGACAGCAGCGCCATTTTGATTAATGTATCAAGGCATTTCATCTAATACTAAATGCCCACAATCCTTCGTCAGTATAATAACCCAATTATGTGAGTTGGGGTTGATCCCACATGAAGTAGTACTTTCTTCAAATTCAATATTCAAAGTACAATGACAACCTCTTCAATCAAACAATTCTTGCACAGTTAATGTTCAACTCTCAAATTTCAAGTTTTACCTATCAATCCCAAATTTACACTTGAACACAAACAATCAAATAGTAAAGTAAAGCTTGGGGAATTGATCAACCAATTATTGAATCTCAACGAAGTAGATAAATGTTACTACTCATAAAGGGATAATTTATTGTGGGTAGGACGAACTATAAATAAAATAACTTTCTCTCGAACAATTACCTTTTCTATGTTGAATTATCTCAAACTTCAACATTAATCGAAAGAAGCCAAGCTCTTTACCCCCATCAAATTCACTCTTTTTGTAACACCCCGTAGAACCTTAGTTAGACCTAGCTATTGTTTGATCGAATCTAGTAGGTGAAACTAGAGCCTAAAGAGGTTGTTCTGAGCCTAGGTAAGGTTTAAATGATGTAAAATGGCTTTTCAAGTTAGGTTGAGCAGTTTAGAGGTCAAATGTCAAGAAACGACTATAACGTCCGGAAACTAGGCACTTGAGCTAGTGTGTTGTAGTGTCTTGTCGTTGAAGTTTGGAGTGTTGTATGAGGGTGAAAACTTGTAGAAGTGACTCCTATACTTAGAACATCATGTTTAGGGGTTAAACGTTCGGGTACAAACCCCCCAAGGACCACCCAAGTGGTCCTTGAGGAGGACCCCAACACTGCCCAAATGCTGTCAAAAAACAGCATGACCTACGACTCCCACCTACACACCTTAGACCAGTCCACGCTCGTAGGTCATGGGCGTGGGTGGGCACTTAGTCTAGGGAGGCTTGGCCCTCAATGTTGAGCTCCAACCCCAATCTATGGTTGCACAACACAAGGCATCAACCCATCCACGGTCCGTGGATGAGGAGCTGTAGATGGCACCTGTTATGCTGTCAAGAAGTCGGCCAAGGTAAGTGAGGGTCAACTTCAAATGGTCATATATCATAACTCAAAACGAATTAGGTGGGCCATTACCTATCCAATTAAAGATCTCTGAGTCCTTTTTCCAATGCCACCAAGTTTGCCTAATTCCGATCTCGGAATAAAACGTTATGCCCGAAATAGTGAAGCACTGTCAGTCCCCAAACCACGAGACCAAACCACGGACAGTAGATCAATCTATGGTCTGTGGATAGCCAAACGTAGATGCTGCCAGTTTTTTAGCTTTTCGTTTTAAGTTAGAAGTTAGGGGTTGGCTTAGTTATTAATTAGGGGTTAATGTAGGTCGGTTAATAGGTTATTTAACCACCTATATAAGCTTAAATAAACCCTAAACTAATCAGTCTAACTCACCCATCTAAAGACCCCAAAACTCTCTCCAAAAATCATCTCTCTAGAATTGAAGAAGTAGAAGAAGAAGAGAAGAGAAGAGGGAAGCTTCTAGGACGAATTCACCATTGATTCAAGCTTAGTTTAAGGCTGTGGTTAAAGGTATGTGAAGCTTATTCATCCATGGGTTCTTCCACCCATGGAGCCCCCATAGATCCCCCCCAATTGTGAACTCAAAAACCCAATTCTATCTAGGGTTGTGATTGCATTGTGGGTAGGGCTTGGGTATGATTCCAATCTAGTGGGTAGCATCCAATTGTGATTGAATTATCTTTGTTTGATGATATTATGATGAATTCATGTGATTTCTATGATGAACCCTAATCTAAATTGATGAATGTGATCTTGTGGGTTTATGCCATTAGAGGCAAAGTTGAACGTTCATATATGATCTTCCTAATTCAATGTTGTGTATTGTAATTGATCAATGTTAGGATCATATAATCATGAATTGAACTAGACTCTATTGTATATGGTTGATCTTGACTTGTAATGTTAGAATTAAACCTTTATGATCAATTAAGACTAGAATCACCTAGTAATGAAAGATGTGATCAAATTACCTTGAAATCTAGGTATAAAGAAGGGATTAATAAAGAAACCTTGAGAGTATGGTTGTGATCCTAATAGCTAGGGCTTTAGGGTGAAGCTAATGTGATTACCTAGTGTTGCTAAGGCTGAGAGTAAAGTCTAAACGAGAATTAGAAGTCTAATAGGTTGGATTATGGTGAAAGACCTATACTCACCTAACCTACCTTATGAATGCTTGATAGATGAAAGTGATAGAATCAGTTGAACATGGATTGGTTGTCAAGGATATCCTTCCATGAGAGATGAGTGTTAAGTAAGGCTTAACAAGTAAACCTTTAGGTGTATGCTTGGCCTCAAGTGGATATTGAAGATGAGATGGAGTGTCACACAAGAGAGGGTCTGGACTCCAAGAATAAAGGAGAGCCACACCTAGTTGATTTGAGGACTATCCAAGAAAAAGGGGGAACTCTTACATAGTAGAGTGTAGGTTTTCCCAAAGTTAGGTCTCATGAGATGGGAACCTTCACATAGTTGAGTTAAGGTTCTTAGTAGCAATCTCCATATCCTATGAACTAAGACATTCTTGAGAAGCATCTCATAGTGTTCTAAAGCATAATTCAACTAAAACTTACTTAATGAAGTACCTTATAGTGTTCAAGAGTAATAGTGGACTTAGACATTCTTAAGGTAGTATCTTATAGGGTCCATGTGAAGAAGGAACTTAGACATACTTAAAGAAGTGTCTCATAGGGTTCAACCTAATAATGAACTAAGATGTGTTAAGAGAGTACCTCATAGTGTTCTAAAGTAAGGAGAGAAACTAGGTTCCAAATCAAGAAGTGTTAGCATAAGGACCTAAAGGTATTACTTAGCATGCATAGTATTATGGGGTGCTATGCATGCATTGCACAAGTATGCCTTAGGGTCACTAAAGAGAAGTCTTGAGGTATGATTAGGCTAGAATTGCCTTTCCTAGTTATAGTTGACTAAAGGTGAGAGATTCCCTTAATTATGAGAGTTGAGATAATAACGAGGCCAAAGTAGGGTGAATATGACTAGGATGACTTCAAGGCTATGCTTAGTGTGAAGGGTAGTATGGGATGCCTTTCATGCATTGCACAAGTGTGTCTTGAAGTTACTTAGAAGTATGGTACCCTTATGGGATAGAGAAGCTTAGAGAGTTGACCATGTATATAGTTTGAGGTTAAAATGACATGAAAGCCTAGGTCTTGAATGTGAAGGTGGACTATGCCCAAGAATGGCCAAAGAAAGGTACTTAGCTTGGATGGTAGTATGGGATCCTATCCTTGCATTACACAAGTATACTTGGAGGTGGCTTGTGAAGTAGTTCTCTTGTAATATGAAAGACTTAAGGTTGAGGTATGTAACCTTGCAGGTCTAAGTAGAGACCTTGCCATGAATGTGATGTTTCTCCTATGCTCATTTACTATGTCTTAGGTTGACTTGTATCATATGATGCTTATGTTGGAGATTTATGCTTATGTTTATATTATTGTCTCTTATGCTTATGTCTTATGTTGACTAACCATTTGAGATTCTCTTATGATGTTGTGCTAGCTTCCATACTTGGTACATTTTGTACTAACGCATATTACCTGCATTCTAATCAAATATAGGGTTGAGGAGATTGAGTTGCTTTCGGAGGCTAGATTTCTGAAATGCAAGAAGAGTTGAAGATCTTGGTGAGTCCTCATAGCTTCGAGGACGAAACCCACTTTACCTTTATGTCTTTTATTTTCATGTTAAGACTATTGTATAGGCTGTGCCCCAAGAGTTTATTCTAAAAGTTGTATTAGATGGTTTGAGACAAAGTCTAAAAAGTCTTCCGTTTGCTATTATGTGAAATGACTTTGATTGTAAAAGTTTTAAATTCTTCCATATTTTCTATTATCTTATATAAAGAATGTTCTATGGGCTTGTATGGGACCCCTTCGGGGTCAACTATGCCATGTTACGACTAGGGGGTGCTCACGGGTCGTGACACTTTCGAGCTGAATACAAAGGATGGATTACTTGTTTCACTCTCTCAAGCTAAAACCAAGGAAACCCACTACTAAGGACACTAAGATTCTCACCTTGGTTCCACACCTCTCTCTCGAGCAAGTGCACAACACTAAAATTGACACATGAAGTGGCGCAATTCAACCTTGAAACACAGCAACAACTTAGACACACTTTAAATTAACACCATTCTTTGCAAATAACAAACACCCCTAAGTAAATTCAACAATTGGCTTCATGATCAAAACCCCAACTAAAGGGTTTTAGCCACTCATCTCAGAAATTAAAGAATCAAAATCGATTATCACTCCCTTAGTTGGGTACAAAATGAGAATTAAAGATGAAAATCAATTGATAATTTCCTCTCTTACAAAATCTCTCTCAAAATCTTGCTAAGAATCACTCACTGAACCCTATGGTAGTGTTTTTTCTCTAAGTAATTCCTTCCTCCATTTCTGAATGAATTTTCCTCTCTAGCCAAAACTAATTTAAACAAGGCTAAAGTGTCACTGCTTATGACTATTCGGCGAAGTAAGTCGGGTGTCGCTGACAGATCGGTGAATCGCCGATTGTTCTTGATCTCGCCTTCATTTTTCACTTTTTCTTGGTCTGGCTACTGTAACTTTAGGCGATCCAGGTTGGGATAGCCGAATGACTCCGCTACTCGCCCTTTATCCTTCCATCTCGCCCATCAGCACTTGGTTGAATCTTCTTTAGTACTTTTTGCGACTTGGTTGTACTTCGCCAACTAGATCGACAATTCACCGAATATAGTCTCTACTAGCCGAATTCTCCCCCATTTTAGCTCCAGCATTCTGTAACTTTAGGCTGTATCTTGGGGATTCGCCGAATGACATTGGCGATTTGGCGATTCGCCGATTGACATCATCAATCATCAGGTCTTCATTTCTTCATTCCTTTAATTTGCTTTGTTCATTTCTGCCCAATAATGTCCATGCATTATCTCTAACTCCAAATACCTTGAACTCAAGGATTTTCATCAGTTATTGAGACAAAATATTCATTTGAGGACTCTAAATCTATCAAAATAAAGCCCTAAAAGAGTCTAAATCGTGGACTCATCACCCATCAACTTAGGGAGACCATTTCTTGCTACTAGGCATGCCTTAGTCGATATAGAGAGAGGGAAGATGAAGTTCCAATTGAATAATGAAGAGGTAACTTTCAAAATCTGTAGGTCTATGAAGAAGGAAAGCGATCTCAAGTCAGTATCTGTGGTGAATCATATTGTGGACCGAGGTTCTGTAGTGTCTATTGAATAGAGGTTGGGTGTTGATCAACTGGCAGTGGTAATGATGAATTTTGAAGGTGATTGTATTGAAGACTATGATTGTTTAGTCGCCGCACTTGATAAGTTCGAATTCCATTCCAAACCAAAAAGATTGGAGCTAGATATGAAGAATTGTGACTCTCTACCCTCAAAATCGTCTGTGGAAGAAGCTCTAAAATTATAGCTCAAGGATCTACCATTGCATTTGAGGTATGTATTCTTGGGGAAATATGTCACTTTATTGGTAATTATTGCGGTCGATTTGAGTGAGGTACAAGTAGAGGCATTAGTTTATGTGTTGAAGAGGTTGAAGCAGACAAATGGATGGACTATTGCGGACATTATTGGGATTCCTCCTTGCATTTGTTCTCATAAAATTGAACTAATGCCGGACAGTAAACCAACTATTGAACACCAAAGGAGACTAAATCCACCTATGCAAGAGGTCGTGAAAAAGGAAATCATCAAATGGTTGGATGCTAGAGTCATAAATCCCATTGCAGATAGTAGATGGGTGTGTCCTATTTAATATGTGCCCAAGAAAGGGGGAATCACAGTGGTTCCAAATGCAAAGAATGAGCTTATTCCAATGAGGCCGGTGACTAGTTGGAGAGTGTGCATGAACTACCACAAACTAAACACATGGATAGAAAAAGATCACTTCCTAGTGTCGTTCATGGATCAGATATTGGATCGTCTCGCTGGTAATGGTTGATATTGTTTTCTAGATGGGTATTCGGGCTACAATCAAATCTCCACAGCTCTAAAAGACCAAGAGAAGACCACTTTCATGTGTCCTTACGACACTTTCACCCTCAAAAGAATGTCATTTGGGTTATGTAATGCTCCAGCAACCTTCCAGCGTTGCATGATGTCGATATTTCTGATATGGTGGAAGACACTATTGAGGTATTTATGGATGGTTTCTCTGTGGTAGGTGACTCATTTGATGGTTGTTTGATGCATTTGGCCGAGGTGCTGAAACGATGTGAAGAGTACAATCTTGTGCTCAACTAGGAAAAGTGCAACTTCATGGTGAAAGAGGGTATAGTTCTCGGTCATCGCATTTCGGAGAAAGGTATTGTGGTTGATAAAGACAAAGTTGAGGTAATATAAAAGCTTCCACCAACTATCTCTGTAAAGGGTGTTAAAAGTTTTCTTGGGCGTGCAGGTTTTTATCAAAGATTTCTGGAAAATTGCACAACCATTGTGCAAACTGCTCGAAAAAGAGTGTAAGTTAATTTTGATGATGTTTGTCTGAGAGCATTTGGAGAGTTGAAAGAAAGGTTAGTATCATCACCTATCATTATTTCACCGGATTGGGGGCAACTGTTTGCAGTGATGTGTGATGCGAGTAGGGTGGCGCTTGGTGTAGTATTGGGACAAAGGCGAGAGAAGATTCTTCATTTGATTTACTATGTGAGCAAAGCTCTGAATGTGGCTCAAAAGAACTATACGGTGACTGAACAGGAACTCCTTGCTGTGGTTTTTGTATTCGAGAAATTTCGATCCTACTTGCTTGGTACTAAAGTCATAGTGCATACTAACCATTCTGCATTGAGGTATCTAATGTATAAAAAAGATGCAAAACAAAGGTTGATCATATGGGTATTGTTGCTAAAAGAGTTTGATTTTAAGGTAAAAGATAGAAATGGTACCAAAAATCAAGTTGCCGATCATTTTTCCAGATTAGAGGTGGAAGCTATGATCAAGTTTTAGGATGGTGTTGAGATTAACGATTCATTCCCAGACGAACAGGTATTGGCCGCTTCTTATGATCTTATCCCTTCGTTCACAGATTTTTATAATTACTTGGCAAGCGATTTGGTTCCTTCAGATTTGTTTTTTCACCATAGGAAAATGTTTATGCATGATGTGAAGAAATTCTTTTGGGATGAGCCTTACTTGTTTCGTATTTGTGTTGATGGGTTATTCGTCACAGTGTGCCCGAGGTAGAGATTATGAGTATACTAGAGGCATGTCATTCATCGCCTGTTGGTGGGCACCATAGTGGTATTCAGACTGCTCATAAAATCTTGCAGTGTGGGTATTACTGGCCTACCATCCACCAAGATGCTCATGATTTCTCCAAGTCTTGCGACCGTTGCCAAAGAGAAGGAGGAATTTCAAAGAAGTAAGAGCTACCTATGAATCCGATATTGGTGATTGAGTTATTTAAGTTTTGGGGCCTTGACTTCATGGGTCCATTTGTGAGTTCACATGGGATGAAATATATTCTTGTTGCGGTTGACTATGTATCAAAATGGGTGGAAGCAACTGTGCTTTCAAACAATGAGAGTAAGAGTGTCACTGCATTCTTGAAAAAAAAGTATCTTCTCTAGATTTGGTACACCTAGGGCGATTATCAGCGATGGAGATTCTCACTTTTGTAATAAGTTATTCAAGGCGTTACTAGAGAAATATGGACTTCGTCACAATGTAGCTACTCCTTACCATCCACAGTCTACTAGGCAAGTTAAAGTTTCAAATAGAGATAAAGCAAATCCTTGCAAAGACTATGAACGTCAATAGAACGGATTGGTCAAGAAGGCTTGATGATGCTCTATGAGCCTATCACACCGCATTCAAGACTCCCATAGGTATGCCCCCCTACCAACTTGTATATGGGAAGTCATACCATTTACCGATAGAGCTAGAGCATAAGGCCATGTGGGCGCTAAAGAAGTTGAATTTGGATTGGGGCGCCACATCGAGCCAAAGATTGAATGACATGAATGAGCTTGATGAGTTTCACCTAAAAGCATATGAAAGTTTAGCCTTGTACAAGGAGAAGATTAAGAAGTATCATGATCAAAAGATTGAAAAGCGTGAATTTGTTGTAGGTGATCTGGTACTTCTAGTCAACTCAAGGTTGCATTTGTTTCCTGGCAAGGTCAAGTCCAAATGGACCGGGCCATTCAAAGTCACACAAGTATTCCCACATGGAGTGGTCGAGCTCGAGAACAAGGAGGGAACGAGGTTTAAAGTGAACGGGTAGAGGATCAAGGTCTACATGGGAAATCGGTGAGCGTACAAGAAGTGATTGAGGCATATTATCTTAATGAAATCAGAGTAATCAAGGGATCTACGTCGTTCCACGACGTTAAATCAAGCGTTGCTTGGGAGGAAACCCAAGATGTACAATCTAGCCATCTATAGGTTTTTCTTTTCGATATAGGAATTTTCTTCTTTTATTTTTTTGTAGCTTTTTTGATAAGTATTTTATTTTTGTATTAGTGTTGGCTAGATATAGAATAGGGTATGTGTCTAAAAAGTGTCCAGAAAATGTAAAAGGAAAATCCTAATAGTTGCTACGCGTGCAGGGACAAAAGGCAAAATCTACAGGAAACAACTGTGCAATGGTCTACGGACCCCATCGACGGTCCATGGGTCCTTCCACGAACCGTGAATGTTGTCCATAGATCCCAGGTAAGTTTCTAAAATTTTCTAAGTGTCAGAGTGACCTACGGACCAGACCTATGGTCCGTAGGTCGACCCACGGACCGTCGACGTGGTCTCGTGGGTCCAAAATTAGGGTTCTACCTGACCCGACCCGGACCCTTTATAAAATAATACCTTTCATTTTTTAAACACTTCCCCCATCCATATTCTGGGGGGG
>JAJOOR010044627.1:0-17450 GCA_036250505.1 Solanum acaule
ACACTTAACCAAATTTCCAGGTTCTGAACTTTTTCCAAAAGTGACTACTTCCAATTTCAAGCTACTTCATATTCATTTTAAATTGTCGGATGTAACACAATTAAAACGAAATTACATAAAAACCCCTCATAGAACCTCATTATAAAGTTAACACATAGTCATAGGCTCTTACTTAACCTATCATTTTCCGAGTTGTTACAAATATCAACTACTAAAATGATAAGGGACGGGGATAACTTAATTCCATTTCTCATAATGTCTCTTTCCATCAGCCAAATATCTGATATATCTTATCTTACCATCAGATCCACATTTTATATATATTGTCTCTTAACATCAGATCCATAAAGGATATTTCGTGCAAAGAGTTTTTATACTGATAAATTATTATGGGCAACTACTACACCATTATTCCTTCAGAGGATAAATTGTACTGATCATGGGTACTAACGAACTGTTACTCAATTAGCTTGATATTTTTTGTTACAGAACCCGATGTACTATGCATGGTCTGTCTCTCTTCATAAACCTTTTTTCTTTTTTTCCATAGAATTATTAGTTCTAGGAACACTAATAATGCTAAAAGTAAAGGAAAAGAAGTTTATGAAGAAAGACAAAACATGCAAAGAAAATAAGAGTTCGTGACATCAAATTTATCTTTTACAAAACTGCTAGCGAAGGATAACGATAGCTACATATTGACGAAGGAGCTAAATAAATAGCACTATTTTAGTACTCATTATCAGTATAATTTATCATCACTAGGACAAATGATGTATCAATTGCCCGTTAGAGATTATCAGTATGACTACTCTTTGCACAAAATATCCTAGATGGATCTAATACCAAGAGACGATGTATCATATATGGATCTGGTAAAAAGAGACGATATATTAGATTGGTATCTAATGACAAAAGACGTTATGAGAAATGGAGTTAAATGATCGTCATCCTTTACCAAAAGATCTAGTAGTTAATAATCTATCAAGGATGCCTATGGAACAATCTAGTGTTTACAATGTTTATGCAAGCACATATATGCTCTCATAAAAAGTATGAGTTTCCTAGAAAATCATTTCCATCACTAGAACAATTGTTTTCGTCTCCTCATTTGCAACTTGAATGTAGCAGAGGAAGAACACACCCTTGTAATGCCTTAAAATATAGTTCTGGGTCTCTGATTTCATGTGTGTTGTTGGTGCAGTTGATGAATTTGTAGGTATCTTAGATGATGAGAGCAAAGATACCACAAATGCGCCTTTTAGCCCCACTTATCATTTGCTAATTACACTTTGAGGCTTTCTAGTGCGCGAAGCCCATCCTTTTTTCATTGTGATTGAATGTTGAACTCTCAGAACCATTTTAATGGTTACAAGTGACCAAATCTAAGGATTGAAATCATTTTAACTGAACTTCATTTTTATTTAACTCTGTTTGTTCTCCTAATATACTTTTCTTGGAAGTAGTTTTTTTCTTTTACATTGAAGTAGAAGGTAGGTTTAATGTTTAACTAACTTTTGTTGCTTTGGTCCTGTGGGAAAGCCAAATAATTCTTACTATGTCATTAGTCTCGATTTAAGAAAGCCAATTCAAAAGCATCAATTTCTCAGTTAACTAAGACTGCAGAAAATCTAAACATGCATTATCATAGAATTGGCCAATTGGGCGGTCAAGTTTGCTAATGCAATACACATTTGTTGGACATGTAGGCATCTTCAATTGAGATAATTTCTTCTCTTTTGTCTAACATATGGTATGTAGAGTTATAGTTATGACCAAGCTTTCCCGAACACCACTACTAACCCAAAAAAGAATGTGAGTGCAGATTATGAACTCAAGACATTAAAAAATGAGTATTCATGTACTCCTCTTATGAGGTTTTGAAATAATTGATCTATCCTTCTTTAGATGAATACAAATTTATATGTATCGTACCTCTGATAAGTGTTTGATCCTATGTTAGTTTTCACATGGTTTTGATTATGATATGTTACGTTGTAGGTTATTGATTTGATGTTCAACCTGGAGATCTTTTGGTCTCTCCTACAAATAAAAGTTGTCTATCAAGCTATACTTCTTATATTATCAAACATAATTGGTATTCTTCTTCTAAATTTGAAGTATACATCAACTGAAAAAGTCAAGGGACACATCTATAGAGGAATTGAAGGAGTTTTTATAACCATAGAACCAGTAAGGTCTACCCTACTATGTATATTGAGAATGATATTGATGTTGTCATTGATTATCCAGACATTCCATCTACACAAGATAGAGCTTCAAATCACCAGTTTTCTTTATTCAAATAATTGATAAAAGAGTGATATTAATAAAGTCCTTTAGATATTTGTATGCATTTAAGTTGTTGATCAATAATGTTCTCCTGATGCACCTGCGATGAAAGAATGATATTAATTATTCTCAATTTTAGTGCTAATGCAGTCCTTCATCACATCTGGATCTTGTTTCTATCTTGTTTATTTTACATGAACATGATTGATTTTAAGGTTTTCTTTTAGTACTGAAAAACTATTTGAATATTGTTACCTCTGATTCAGGTTAGTTTAGTTGTGTTTTGTTTCATCCTTGTAATTGTGTTTTGTACACAACTGAAACTAGCTTTGACTTTACTATTAAACTGCAACATGAAGCTAATTATACACCAAAGTGTGATAGCAGCTAGTGTCTCTTCTAATGAACACAACACACTCTTTTTCAAAAGAAAAAATTACTAATAGCTCATCAATCCTCATTCCAAAATATTGACCCGCGTCTCATGCATTGACACCAAAGTTCACCTAAGGAGAGATGAAAATATAATTATGGCATCCAAGAAAAAGTTATTCTTTTATTTATTTTTGTAAAATGTCATTTCATATTTGGAATGCACTAGCGCGATTAATTTAGATTTATGTAGCACTTGAATTGTACTATAAAGGTACTTTTTTGTTGTCAAAGATCCTAATTTTAGAATTAGTAGACTTCTGAATTATTCAAATTAGTCACTTTTCATGGTTTTACCATGTTACAACTTTCATTCCAATTTGTTCGATCCAGATTAATGGATCGGTTAAAAGTGGTGTGGCATGCACTACAAAACCGAAGGAATCACGAAACAAGGAGCTATTAAATAAAACGTTGAATTTGTAAAGAATGTAAACAGAGCAAATTGGCAAAGGAAATGGTATCTGTTTATTTATTTTGTTTAAAGTCATCATTTGGGTTATGAGGGGTTAGGGTTTATCCCTAGAATTTATATTTACCTAATAAGGTACAAAATTGAGAGGGGGAAATAGACCAAGCCTCTAAAACTAAATCGGTTGTAGAAAAACTTTCGAAAGAAAGACAAGAAGACGAGTAGCCTATACAATATTTCTTGTTCTATATGAAGAAGCTTGTAACACCTCAGACTTTGACAAATAGATAAAAAGGGTAAACTAGCAAGTCAACAAACCCAAAATGGACCATGAACCCTTCACGAGACCTTAGACGACCCGTTTAGGGAACCACAGTCCGTCTTGGGCATCGTTAAAGACTGCCCAATGAATCCATGGTAAAGGTCACCTAGACGAGCCAATTAACTGCACGTGATGACTTGTATGGTCTGTTTAGTAGTCCATACAAGTCATCCATATGATTTTGAGTTTTGGGTCAACTTCAAACGATACGATATCTCAGCACATATTGAATTAGGTAGTCCATAATCTATCAAATTAAATGTCTTTGATTCCTCTTTCCAACTCCACTAATTTTGCCTAATTTCGAGCCTAGAGTAAAACATTATGCCCGTTGTAGTGAAGCCCTATCGGGCAGGGCAACATGATGACCCACTAGACGGGCCGTGATGCTTTAAATGGCCCGTGAAGCTGTAGACGGCTCGTGAGACTGGCTGTTTTGGGCACAATTTCAGTTTTAAAAGTTGGGGTCATTTTGGTCTTTCCCCCTATGCGTTTGGTACTTAAACTACGTCGTTTTAACCCTATTATAAGCCTAAACTACTTCGTTTCGCATCAAATTAAGGGCATAGAAAGTGTTAATCAATTATTTTACGTTCATTAACACTTCAAGATATTAGAGCAAGGTTTCAAGAGAAGAAAAGCTAGGGTTCAAGTGTTCTTGATGTTTCATTGATTTCACCAAAGAACTTCATCCTTATTGGTATGCAAGACTATCATAGTGTTGGACTAGTTCATCATCACGCCTTACATATACTTTCAAATTAGTAAAAGAGTAATCTAGGATTCTATACTAAGATTTAAGTATTCTTGAGATGAGTTGATATTGAGTTCTGAATTCTTGAGTTGTTGATACTTGAATTCCTTTTCATTATCATTGAATTGTCATATAATGTGAATTGGGACTATTGAGTTGATTGTTCATGACTATTTTTTAGAATGAATCCTATTTTGAGTATTAAACAAAACATTTTTCTTTAAACTGAGTTTTAAGGAAGTAAAGAACAGTTTGAAAAAGAGCATAAGGGAACTAATTATTTCCCAAATATTTCATTTTTAGACGAAGAAAAAGAGTAAACTTTTTGAGAAAAGTCAAAAGTGTTTCCAGAAAGATTATCTACAAAGCCTTACATCTTACAGAGTCCCCTTTTTGAGTAATTATCTAAATCCATAATGTATTTTTACCACAAGTACAGAGAAACCTTGTTTTCTAAATGAAAAGTGAGTTTCAAAGACAGTTCAGAGTAGTTACCTCTTTTAAGAGGATAGTTTGAGCAATTATCTCAAACAAGAGAAAAATTATACATTTGAGCAATAGTATATATTATTGGGAGTAGTATTGAGCATCGATATGAGGGGAAGTTCAAACAACTCACATCTCCCATAAACCATGTCTTGCCCTCATAGATACAACATCATACTTTTTAGATAAATCCTTAGTGCCTTCGGGCAAAGCTTAGTTGATCCACTTAGTTGAGGTCTTCTATATCCCGGCAGGTTATAGGACAGTTATGGCAGCGTGGAGAAGATATTGTATCATCACTTAGCTCATAGTGATGATTGTCGGTTAGAAAATCTCCCAATAGAGTTTAAGTGTACTTTTATATATTACTTATTATGATAAATTTTAGAGAATAAGAAAGTATTTTTTAAAGTTAAATGGTTTCATTCCTTTAATTCTTTACATTCAGTTGAGTTTATGTTATACCTATTGCACTCATTTCTTTCAGATTTTTAACCTCGAATATATTACATACTCGTACACTGAAATGTACTCATTTCGTTCGATTGCATCTTTTATGATGAAGATACATGTGTTCAGGATCATCAATAGGCACTTTGTTGAGATCATTTGACACTCCAATTAGCTT
This sequence comes from Solanum acaule, assembly GCA_036250505.1. Classification (NCBI taxonomy): domain Eukaryota; kingdom Viridiplantae; phylum Streptophyta; class Magnoliopsida; order Solanales; family Solanaceae; genus Solanum; species Solanum acaule. The sequence continues at coordinate 5,327 of JAJOOR010044627.1, forward strand.
TGGTGAGCCTCCTTGTATTCCAGAAGATTTCCCTTTTCCTTTCACTGTAGTCGTTTTAGGATATTGTGGGTTTTTTACAAATAAACAAGTTGAACAATAGAGGCTTCATAGATATTTAGAGTTGATGAGTGTCTCAGTATTATTCCTTTTGTTTGAGATGTTTTAAGACTGTTTTGCAAAGTATTATTGTTATTGCAATTAAGTATTTGCAGACAACTTGAGTTAAGTATTTTCTTGAGTTTGAATATACTAAATTCTATTTCTAAGCTTGTTATCGCTTGAAAAAAATCTTCTACTAAGTAGTCAGCCAGGCCAAGGGTTCGCTTGGGGACCAGAAATGGCTTTCGAGTGCCGACCATAAAGCTTCTTCACCAATAATAAAATTTATATCTTCTTCTCATGGAAAGACACCGCATTTAATTTAGTTGAATTAGACCTTTAATCTCCCTAGGATATTGTTGATGAGAGGAGTAGAAGGTTCTATTTGCACTAGAGGATGCCAATTTAGCAAGGAAGTCAGCTACTGGTTAGCCTCTCCATAGTAAGTTATATTCACATTTCTATTTTGTATTGAAGATATTTTATATTACAAAAGTTTTGCATAATACATAAATATACTCTTTATGTTGGCCTCATTTAACATATGCCCTTCAGTTTTGGGGTTGCACAAGTGCACACTTAAACTTGTATTAAGTTGAAAAAATAAACACACATGTCCTACATTGAATCGTACATCGAAATTTTTTTTACTCCGTAGCGTCCTACATGCATTATGCCACATAGGATTCATATGTCTGCTTGTCCAACTATATACAAGTTTAAGTGTTTACCTATGCACAAAAAACAGTTAGAGAGCATAAACGTGAAATGAGCCCAAGTTAAAGGATACATTTATGTATTATCCCTATAAGGTTATTATTGGCTAATTTGTTACATTGGGAGAAATAATTGTAAAGTTAGTTGCTGCCAAAGTCTCTTAGTCAACGTGAATACCTTAGTTACTTCTTGCCTCTACATGTGAAGATATATGGCTCTCACATGGTTTCTCATATCTTGTTTCTCTCCTCTTCTCAGATAGCTTTATCGTGTTGCTGCTACGAAAGGGGGCGAAGTGTTCACAGAGAAATATAGAGAACGAAGCAATTCACACAATTCTCCAAATAATTTATCTTTCTCTTTTGCTGGTTTTGGTAGTAATTATATTTGTTGTTGATGTTCCTCTTATAGAGAAGATTTGCTTAATCTTGGGGAAATATTCACGTAGTTGAATAATTTCTTAGGACAATGACTAGCACTCAAGAATCACTTGTAGTCACTTATAAATAAAACTTATATTAATGTTGTTATAATATCCATGTTTCTCCAACAATCTAAGAAACTATGACAAATAATATATGTCTTGAAAATGTTGATGATACTGATGCTGGTTCGATCTTGGATGCTACTGTTCCAGTCGTTTTGACGGATGTTCATGGTAAAGAAAAATATAGGTATGTAAATAGACAAGGTTACAAGACCAATGCTAATAAAAAATCCTTCATAAACATTCACCTCAATGAAAAATAATATTTGAAAGAAATGACAATTCCACTAAGTTAAAAATAAATTTTACTGAAACAGATGATATAATTATTGCATTCATTTCAGAGAAAAATATTGAGGCCAATGTGAGAAACTCATTGATAGACATTGGTTCTACACGGAACATTTGTGTATATAGATATGATTTTGTGCCATACACCCAAGTTAAGAATGGAGAAGAAATTATTTATATTGGTGACTCGAGGAAAACTAAAGTTCTTCGAAAAGGAAAAGTTCTTCTCAAACTCACATTTTGGAATTCTTTGGCATTGAGTGATGTGTTGCATGTTCCTAATATCCGAATCAATTTGATTTCTACGGGATTATTAGGAAAAATTTGTGTGTAGGTTCTTCTGAAGATAATGAAGACATATTAGCCCAAAATAATAATTTTGTAGGCAATGGACTTTGTAGTGGTTTATCTGTGCTTCATATTTATGATGATTTTAGAATATACGTATGCTTTTGAATATATGGTTGAGTCTATTTCTCTATGGCAAGCTAGATTAGGACATGTTAATGTCTCATATATAAAGACTAGCAGTTCTGTCACAACCCGATTCCTCAAGTTGTGATGACACTTATTAAAATCCACCCACTAGGTAGGCCAAACCATAACCCAAAATGACAAGTATTGAGTATAAGGGTAGAAATAAGTGGAAGCATAATCTAAACAACAGAACACGATAAGGCCGGAACAAGTCAAAACTATATACATAAAAGATCCCTCCCAAAACATGGAAGTCACAAGTACAAAAATGTGCTAACAAAAGAGTACAAGTCCCAAAAGTTGACCGAAATCAAAGATTGTCTCAAAATACAAAAGACTAGCTATACAATATACAAAAGGAGACAGTCTAGTCCAGAATGCCAAGTGCTCACCTTTACCTCTGATTCAAAAGTTGTTGCTGGCACAAACGACCACTGCTAGTGGCTGGTATTAGGACCTGCATAGGGAGACAGAAGCAGAGTGTAGCTTGAGTGCCAAACGAAGGTACTCAGTAGGCATCATAGGCCAACTAAGCGAAAAATAAAGACGAAATGAAAAGATAGAATCTACACACAAACAAGGTCTAAGTAGAATATAAAGAAAGCACATGAGTGTACCAGAAGTAAGACTAAGTACAACTAAACTTAACCCAACTGGACCCTCATACCCTGTTATGACCCAGGGGTACACCCTAGATGTATAATGTCGTACTTGACCCCGAATGGGTATTCTTATACAAGCCCTTAGCATATCATAACATAAGATAATAGAAAAGTACGGAAAATTAAAAAAATTATCCATACAATCAAAGTCTTTATAAAAAGCAAACGGAAGTCTTTACTACACTTTTGTCTCAAATCATCTAATGCAACTTTGAATAAAACTCTTGGGACACAACCCATACAATAGTCTCAAAATATGAAATAAAAGACATAAGGAAATTGTGGGGTTTGTCCTCGAAGCTATGAGGACTCACCAAAATCTTCAACTCCTTTGCTCCTTAGAAACCCATCTCCAAGAATAGAACTCAAGTCTCCAAACCTTAAATTTGATGAGAATGTAGGCAAAGTATGCTTTAGTACAAAATGTACTAAATATGTTAGCTAGCATAATTATAAAAGCATAAGATAAGGGTTAGTCGATATAAGACATAATCTAAATTAATATGAAATACTTCATGAAACATCATTTCTAAGCATAAGAGACAATATCATAATAATAAGCAAAGTCTCCAACATAAGTATCAGCTAAGCAATATTCAAATCCTAGTCATTTGCACCATAATAGGACTACTCTCAAGTAACCTCAAGCCATACTCTGTGCAATGCATGAATCATAATGCTATCCAAGCTAAGCATCCCTTTTTGGTCATCTTAATCATAGTCTAGATGCATAGTCAAGACCTACGCTTCATGTACTAATAGCACTATACTTCTATGTAACCTCAAAGCACACTTGCACAATGCATGAAGGGCATCCCATACTACCATTCACACTAAGCATCATCTTGAAGTCACCTTAAGCATACCTACCATTCCCTGGGTCTCATTCTTTAGCTTACTTTATTTAGACAAGGGAATTATCACCTTTAGTCATACATATCTTGGAAGGAAACTATAGCAACAACCGAAGATAAGTCTACACTATATAAGAGAACACTTCATAAGTAACTTCAAGTCATACTTGTGCAATGAATGAATAGCACCCCATACTACTATCCACAGTAAGTACCACTTTAGGCTATCATACATACTCACTAGTTCACTAGTTGGGGACTAGTCCCTCTTTTCTATTTGCCATTACTCATTTAAGGTACTTCTCTATTTAGTACAAGGCAAGTCACAACACATGAATGAGTTCTATTTCTCAATTTAAGGCTACCAAGGAATAGCACCCTAACAGTCTAGACAATGCTATCATATTTCTAACATAACTATATTATGCTAAAAAAACTACCTTGGAAGGCACACTATCATGAAAGTCTAAGCTATTCTAGGAAGGGTAAAGTATTCCATCCAAGATATCATGAAATAGTCCTAGACCAACTAAGTCATGCTACCCTTACAAGCACACTAAGATGCTAATGTAAGCTACCCTTGTGAGAGTATGATTTCTCAATCCTAAGCTACCCTTAGGAGAGTATGTTTCTCTAATCTTAAGCTACCATGAAATGGTCTTGGCCAAACCAAGTCATGCTATCATGAAGGAATCCTAAAAATGCTAGTTCAAGCTACCCTTAGGAGAGTATAAATCCTCAATCCTAGGCTACCATGACTATCCCTAACTCAAGCTACCATGAAATGCATTTTACAATTCTAAGTCAAGCTACCCTTATGAAAGTTTATATCCTCTATCCTAAGCTACCAATCTTGGTCTTGTCTTACCAAGTCAAGCTATACATGAAGAGGACATATGTCAGAACTTCAAGCTATTCTAGTCTAACATGATTTGATTCATTTTAGGTGGTTAGCTTTTCAACCTAGAATCATTCTATGTGAGAAAACCTTCTATCTCCTAGCATCTTTATTCCTAAGTGTGTAAATGAGAACATGCTTTCAACAATACACAACAAGATCACATCATATTTAGATTTACTCTCAAAGCCCTAACATTGATCACTACAAGCCTTATTCTCAAGCTTTACTTCTTACTATCAACATTATACCAAGATTTCAAGGTATTCTAATCACATTTTTCATTAGTAGGTGATTCTAGTCATAATTGATCATAAAGGTTCAAATTAAACTTTACTAGTTATGATCCTTCATATTCAATAAAGTCTAATTTAATTCATGTTTATATGTTCCTAACCTTGAACAATTACTACACATGACATTGATTTTAGAAGATCACCTATGAATCCTCAATTTCACCTTCCATGGAATAAATCCACACAATATCAAATTCATCAATTAGACTAAGGTTAACCATAGAATTCACATAAATTCATCATAATATCATAATTCAATGCTAATTTAACCATAATTAAGTATTATCCACTTGACTGGAATCATACCTAAACACTACCCACAATGTAGGAAGAAACCCTAGCTAGAATTGGGTTTTGACTTCACAATTGGGGGAAAATCTACGAGGGCTCTATGGGTGGAAGAACCCATAGATGAATAAGTTAACATACCTTGATTCAAATCCCTCACAAAATCTTGAAACAATGGAGGAAATCTGCCCTACTTCCTTCTCTTCTTCTTCTACTTCTTCACTTCTAGAGAGAGAATTTCTTGAGAGAATTTGGGGTTTTGGAAGAATGAATTAATTCACTTAGTTTAGGGGTTTGTTAGGCTTATATAGGTTGTTTAATAACTAACTCACCAATCTCACTTAACCCCTCACTAATTACCAATTAACCCCTAAGCCTCTAACTTAAAACTAATTCACTAAAAAGCTGCCCCATACACGAGACCCCCACCCACAGACTGTGGTTGGGTCTACAGATTGTGCTTCACTTAGTAGGTGGGGTTCTGGGACCTAACATGTAGGGAAGTTAAAGCCTTAACCCACGACCCCAACCCACGGGGCGTGGGTCAATCTACTGGCTGTAGGTGCCCTTCGTAGGAGGCCACCTTTTTTGACAACTTTTGGGTTGTTTTGGAGTCCTCCTAAAGGCCCCTTGGGGTGTCGTACCTTGATGCCCTAACCCTAAAACCCTAATTCTAAGTATGAGAAATTTTTTTAGGAGCTGAACCCTCATTTCTAACTCTAAAACCCTCATGCAAGTCTGTCACGACCCGAGAGAACCCCGTAGTTGTAACACGGGGTACTCGACCCCGAAGGGGTCTAATACAAGCTTCATAGCATTCTTGAACATAAGAACATAGGAAAAATCAAGAAGAATTAAAAGCTTTCCTTACAAAAGAAGGCATTGTCATTAAAAGCAAGCGGAAGACATATCTAGACTTTATATACTGTCTCAAACGATCTAATACTTGGAATACAACATAGGGACTTAGCCCATACAAATTCTTTAACATAAACAAAAGACATAAAAGGAAACATAGTGGGTTTTGTCCTCGAAACTATGAGGACTCACAAAGTCTTCATCTTCAAGCACCTTAGAAACCTATCCATCAAGCATAGAACACCAACATCTCCAAACCCTACACTTAGTAAGAAAAGGGGAAGAATGGGTTTAGCACATTAGATGTACTACGTATGATAACCATGCAAAAACATGCTTAAAAGAGGACATTTGATTGAAAGCCATGCTTTTATGCCATTTTTGTAAAACGTCATGAACATTGATACAAGAGGCATAATATAGATCGCAACCAACATACAAAGTCACATAATTCACATTTGAGCAAAATCACATATAAACCTTTACCTTTTACCTTGAGCCTTCACCTCAAGTAACCCTCAAGCTATACCTTGTGCAATGTATGGATAGCGTCCCATACCACCACCCATAAGGTACCACCTTAAGGTCACCAAAAGTGAACTTACCATTCATCCTTCACACTTTTACACAATAGAGCAGATAAGACTCATAAACATCACATAAATCACATCATCTCATTAAGACCATCATCTAAGACAACTCTAAGTCATACTTGTGCAATGTGCAAGTAGCATCCCATACTACTACTCACACTAAGTACTCCTTTGAAGTCACCATAGACAAAACACATTCATATACAATAAGGCATGACCAGGAAGTAACTCATAATACAATCCAAGTATAGCATGCATCTTTACATTTAAGCATTTAAGCCAACATTGTTCATTAACTTCATTTAGGACACATTCATGCATAGAGAGGACTTTCATACATTAGACATTAGAGGACATTCACATATTAGTCATTAAGACTTAGAGAACTCACTATAAACCTCTCAAAGCCTACTAATGTGCAATGTATGGATAACATTCCATACTACTACCCACACTTTGTAGAACTCCTCAAGAAACCATAATGGACATCTCACATGATGGGAATAAGCGTTTAACCGACATAGACCATGCAAGCTAGAAATGGAATCCAATGTACTATCCCACATCGTAAGGGTTGGTCTACTTGCCTAAGGTAAACCGGTAACATTAGCTCGAATGGAATCCGCTGGTTAATATCCTATGTGGGAACATAGTTATGGGATAGGAAGATGTTCATTGGAACTCTAGCCTAACATTGGGAGAGTTTCCATCTAACTATATCCACTCGGTGCTTAGCCAACATTTCCATAGATTATTTCTTTCACATTACATTAGTGTATTAGGGAGGAATGCCATAGGCCTATCGACCCACGATACATCATTACCAAGGAAGGAAATGCTATAAGTCTATCGATCCATGGTACATTCAAGGATTGCTCTAGGGTACATATGAAAGGAATTCTATAAGCCTATCGATTCATGGTCCCTCATTACATTCTTATACTCATGAAGGGAATGCCACTAGCCTATCGCTTCATAGTACATTGACTCGTTAAGAAAGGAATGCCACTAGCCTATCGATTCTAGAGTCTTCATTACATTAGATCATTTATGAAAAGAATGCATAAAGCCTATCAATTTATATTCATCAAGTCAAGACACATTCATTATTCTAGAAAAGGATGCATAAGCCTACCAATTCTAGATTCAACATTAACATTATAGAAACCCTTCACATTCATCATTATCATTCATGAGTGTCAAATTGAGAAATAGCCTTTCAATACTAACACAAATACATTGAATACATGTTCATCATTTTATCATTGAATCACATGTAAATCCTTCACATTATATATTCGCATATACAATAACATGATAATACTTCAATTCATCAAACTATGCCTTCAAGGCCATGATCACAATGTACATAGTAAGTAAACACCTCCACCTTTCAAGTGGATCAACAATTAAAGCACAATTCTACATTAATATGAAATTAGATGAAACTTGCCCTTTCAACGCTCTGATCACAAATCCTCAATTCACCAACAATTCACCATAATTAGAACATAAATAATGATTCAAATCAATAATCTAAATCAATCTATACATAAATTCATCATCATTCATTCATAAGCAACAAACCCACTTCATAAGGCCAAATTTAGGAATTGAGAGAAATCATGGGTTCATGGAGTAAAATCATCTTAAATCATCAATTAAACATCAATATAATCATAATTTATCATTTCAAAACGTCTGATCCAAGAACCCATGAGATTGAGTGAAACTTAGGGTTTTTGTGTAACTTGAAAACCTTATAAACTTCTTTGAAATAGACTCTAGGGTGAAAGCTAACCCTTGATGAAGGATCACCATACCTTATACTTGAAGAATCCCACGAAATTGAAGAATAAACACCTTGAAATTCCCAACCCTAGCTTGAACTTGACCTTGATGTCCAATGTAGTCTCTAGAGAGAACTTTTAGGAGATAAGGGTTTTGATTTGGGGAAAAGTGAATAATGAAATCTAAAATACCATTTTAATGTTTTAATACTCTTAAAATACCTTAAAACACTTAATATAATCATCCATATATTAATTTGGACTTGGGGTGAATTTACCAATTCACCCCTAGCTTGGCCGAGACTTCACAAGAAAAATAGTGCCCATTCACGTCCTGGACTCACAGACCGTGCTGCTGGTCCATGGTCTAGGGCTGCAAGTTGGTTTTAGAACATACTGATGATGGAAAGGTAGATGAGATTGCTCTCGTGGCTATTAGAGATTTAAATGTGGAAGAAGAAGAAGTAAAATTAGAGGTAACTATCCTTAAATTTAAAGATAAAAATCATATTTTGTCTAATTGAAAACTAATTAGCATGATAAGTAGCTTAATTGATGATTTTAAAGAATTAACCAGTGAAAGATATCAACTATTTAAAGATTTTGCAGATCAAAGTTTTGAGTGTTTGGATCTCAAAAACTGCAAAATTATAATTGAAGAAGAAAATTGTTCTCTAAAGAAACAGGATGGTAAACTTGAGTCATCAAACTTGAATTTGATATATGAAATTCTTAAGTTGTCCATTATTGAAAAAGGGAAGATAAAGATACTGAGAACAAATTTGAACATGATCTGAAAGAAGGCAAAAATGATTTTTTCTGTGAAAAAGATAAGTTAAAAAAACTAAATCGAGAAGTGTCTAGATTGAAAATGGAACTTGAAAAAGCGAATAGATGAACTAATTCTGTTAACAAATTGAGTGATAGAGTGCACAATGAGAAGACTAGTATAGGATTTCATAAACAGAATGTTATCTCTGAAGATTTGTGCTATATTTCTTGTAAAATTGGTCATCCAACTACTAAGTGTCCTGTTGCGAATAGTTTTAGAAAAAGAAATACTGAATTGGCAAATGGAAAGAGATTTATACATGTTGACAAATTGAAACAAGTCCACTAATATGTTCCCTAGATGGGTTAAAAGAAATTTGATTAACCCTTTTGATCATAAGAAATGACCCAAGCTTGTATGGGTTCCTAAGACTAACCCTTAATCGGTTTTGCAGGTGAAGCTGAAAGGAAGCAAGCAACATCGATTCATAGATATTGTTTACTTAAGGCATATGACTAAAGATAAACAAAAGTTCCTTTCGCTCACTTCACAAAAAGGGGAATGTTTCATTTTATTTAAAAATTGAAAAAAAGAGGATGTAATGCATGTGTAAGGGGGAAGCAAGTAAAAAAATTAGGATGAAAGTGAAACTGATTAGTGTTCCTTGGAACACATTGTACCACATTTTTCATTTGTTGAATAGACTAAGGGCATATTAATAAGGGGAACAATGAATCTTGAAACTAATTTATCCACAAAAATATGTGGTTTCTGGATCATGTTGTTCTTAGTCAGACAACAATTTAGGAACTCTGACACTAAGTACGGAGCATTATGAAAAGAATAAGCAAAACTTCGGGATGATTAAGATTGCCTGAACAACCATCAATGATTGGCTATAATAATCATTCTCCTTATTTTTATGAGCTAGAATGTTATTCAATTAAATCTTACATATTTAGTTGTGTGTCCGAATTCCAGATCCTTGACTTGCTTTAACCTAATTTTGTAATAGATTGTGCGGAGAAACGGTGCAAGCAAACAATGATTATCACAAAATTGCTCAAATCAGGTATGTTCTATATTGGTTCCTCATTTTCAGTTCACGAGGATGAACTAACTCTTGAAACACATCTTTTTTCTATTCCACATTGAGCTCCCTTCTAGAAATCATAAGTGTCAATGAAAAGATTGAAGTAATATTTTCACTGATATTATTGTTGAAGAGAAGGCTGCTCATACAACTTAGAAAAAAATTCAGATAAGATTTAAGCTCTAAAGACTGTTCTTGATAGAGAAAGGGCTGAAAATGCTGAAATTATTCATTCGTTGACACTATTATCGCCATCTGTTTCATTCTTCTCTCCACTTTTCAATGTTAATTCCTCAGACTTTACTCTACTCTATCTAGTGTTAATTTTTTGATTGGTGCTATATAGTTTTTTCTTCATTAAGTATGACTTCGATCTTATATAGAACATTATCTAGTAGTTTAATGGAACAATTATCTATTGCTTTAATGGATCATGTTCGTTCTCTCTGTAATACATTATTATGTTACATGAAGTCATTATATGATTGTCTTGGTGATAGCCCAGTGCCATGAATAGTTTAACTAATCAATCTAGCTCGTATATTATAGGATTAACATACCTTTCCAATGATGCCAAAAAGGGGAAGATAAGAGTTGTGCAGTTTTTATAACACATTGACTAACCTATTTCATGTTAGTATTTAATGCTTTAGTGTCTACATGTAAAATTGTTTGAATGCACAAAGAAAAGAGGTTTGTCATCATCAAAAAGGGGGAATTTGTTGGGATTTGTGTAGTTTTGACGATTGACAAAGAAAGATGAAAAACGTCACTCAACATAGTACAAAGGTGCACTGTCACGAGCAGTTGAATTCTGAAAAGCTTTTAAGATGAATAAATACAAGAGTACAGAAATAAAGGAATGAATAATGGTAATGTCGTGAGAAAGTCCAAGGAGGTAAACATAGGATGAATTGAAGAGAAAGGAGTTTTAATTGAAGAAGGAGTCTTACTTAAAGTAGAACTCTTCAAGTTACTGCTGAATTGAAGTGTTGAAGTTCTACTACAATACAAAAGAATCAATGAATGTAATTTGAAGGAGGGGTTTAAATAAGTAAGAATTTGAATTGTATAAGGAGTCTTACATGAAGTATAACTTTAAGTCAAGAGAGTTCAAGTGAACGTGGAGTTTGAAGTGAACAATAACTCTATGAAGAATTGTGCTTATATAGAGGTGATGTCGTTTAGAATACTTGTGCACTTACAGAGCAAAAAGGAGCAATCGAAAAATTGACTCCGCAAGTGCTACCATCCAACTGAAGGAACACATCTAAGAACCTAGTTTTTTTACAGAGTTTATGTGTTAGGAGTTTTTCTTTGTGATTAGGTCTTGATGTAATCTTAGTTAAGTAAGTTATAAATTCAGTTAGGTGTGTTGTCTTTAGGTTGTGATAACTCGAAGAGTAGGGAACATATAGTTTGGGAGGTTTGTGTTAAGTTTGGGTATTATAGTTCGTAATTCCTTAGGTTACATAGGCTTGTAATCTATTTTCTATGGAGGCTTAGTGATTTAGTGAAGTTGAAGTTAAACTCTGTATGGGTACATGTCATGGTTTTTTACACATTTTTCCACGGATGTTTTCCACATAAAAATATACTGGTTTTTTACTTACTATCATTACTACTTTGCTGGAACATGTTAGGGAACATGTTTCACACTTAGGTGACAAGTTAAAATCAGTAAATTACTTGGTCGTGCAGACTAAAAAGGATACATAGTCTGCAATATCTCTTCTCATGTCTCCCCAATAATAGTGTTGCCTCAAATCATGATACATCTTCGCGCTGGCCAGATGGATAAGGTATCAAGAATCATGGTGTCACGACCCAAGCCTAGGGCCTAGACGTGACATGGCGAATGAGGAACCCGAAGGAACCCCAAACAAGCCTCTCAAACTTGTCATCACACTTCATCGGTCGCGGAAGTACATTCAACATTAATTAACGGG
>JAJOOR010044628.1:0-14096 GCA_036250505.1 Solanum acaule
CCCCCCCCCCCCCCCGCGCACCCTTTTTCCTTTATTCCTTACCCCCTTTGGTAAATTCCCTTGTGTACAAAAACTTATCTACTTTCTCTTTCCTTTCCTTTTGGAATAAACACCTTTTTTGTACATTCCTTCTTCACCCTTAATAATTTTGGCTCGAAAGTTCACGAAATTTGAGATAGAGATTCCCCTTGATGTAGGAAACAATCCCCAATACTTTTTATCTTTCAATTCCTTACCAAATCCTTCAGATTTCAAAACCCATTTGCACCTTCTTCAAGCTTCTTCACTCAACAATGATGGAATCTTCAATAGTACCCCAAACTCTACCAAATATAAGATTTTGACTCAAGTAAGGCTAGGGAATATACTAATAAAAACTTCAAACAAGACTCAAATAAACAAAAATATTTTGGGGTTTTCTTGAAAAAACAATTTTGAATCTTTTTTTTGTAGCAGCAAACCCATGACTAGAATCATAGGAACGAATCTAAGCACAACTCTGATACCAAATGATGTAACTCTCACTACGAATTACGAATGAAAATGCGAAAATCAAAGACAAGAAATAAAGGATAGATAGACACAAAAAGAGGAAACAAAAAGCAACCAAAAGGTATATTAAACCTTAAGAGAGAAATGAATTCACCTCGCAACCAACGTTTCTAAACAAAAGTCAACCAAAGCTTGTACCAAGCTCTCAACACTCATTCATGAGTATCACAATATCAAATTCAAAATAGTCTACCTAAAACGAGAACCCAAACTAGCTATTTATAATTTTAGATAATTAATAATAATCATAATAATAATAAAAGCAACAACCTGCAAAAAAACAACTTAAACAATAATAACATACAACTATTCAATATTATTTCAACAAAAATAATTGATAAAATAACAGTTCAAAACAAGCAACAAAAAATAACAACGTAACAGTGACAAAAAATAATTGATAAAATAATAGTTCAAAACAAGCAACAAAAAATAACAACGTAACAGTGACCAAAAGGATCAATAGCCATTCATGGTAAAAAGGATCAAGAAAACAAATAAACCGTGCAATCAACCTACACAAAAATCAACAATATTTATTTATTATATAAAAGAGTCATGACAAGGACGACCAATGGTAATTTAGTAATTCTTACATCATTTAAGGACAAACTAATAATTGCATAATTAATGATCGAAATGAAAATCTAGAAAAATCCATACATGTCTTTACTTTTATTATGGGCCCATAAGGATATTTTTGTAATTGTGTTAACATGAAGAGTTTCTATTGGTTAACTTCTTACAAACAATAATAAATGTTAAGCTTGTTTTGACATGTTTTAGAAAGAAAATTTTGAACTAATTTAATATAAAATGTGTTGAATAGTTAATATATTTTTCCTAAAAATAATTTTAAAAATTATTACGTAAACATATTTTTAATATTATGGTACATAATATGACTACTACTAAAATTTGTATCTTGATTATTAAAATAGTCTTTATAACAATGTATTAATATTTTTAAATTAATTTAAAGAAAATATCAAATTTCGTGACTAAAAGAATGAACAATGTTTGACTACCAAGAAATTAATAATTTGATAATATAATCATCGAAAAATTTAAAACTATTAATTTTTCATTTCTATATAGAATATTTTCTTAATTTCAAATATGATAAACTATTTCACAGAGAAAATTTGAAAAATAAAGCTTAATATTCAAATTTTAAGGAATATTAAAATACAAACTAAAGAAAAATGAGGAGTTAAAAAAATAAAGAAGAACAACAAAAGAAAAAGTCAATAGAAAGGACTTTGTTGAGAAATATAGAGGAAAAAAAACAAAAAAATAAAAATAAAGCAGGGTAAAACAACCTGAAAAATTAAAATAAGTATATTGGTTATTTTGTGGGGTAAGATTATGAGTTTTATTTTACTCCATAATATTTAGAGTGTAGTATCAAAATGTTTTATTAATGTAATTTAGAATTTAACATTAAGATAATAGTTATTGTATATAGAAATAAAGTTGCTTTCATGATTGTTTTTATTGTTGTGGGGTTAGAAATCACTTTTTTAATAAATACTTTCAATATTAAAATCAAATTAAATAAAAGTATTTCTATTTATTGAAGACAATAATAAAATGTTTCACAAAAGTCATCGACAAAGCAAACTACAAATAAATTATATTGAAACTGAAGCAATAGAGATTTAAAAGGCTTAAAATCGATCTTTACGAATTGGTTGATCAATGATTACTATTTTACCAGATGCAAGGCGTATGGTGCAAATATTACAAAAAGAAGTTAACATTGTGGAAAATAGACACCACTTGCGAAAATATATGAAGATCGATGAACTTTTTCAAAGATATCAACATTTTATATATTCATCAAACACGAAATGTTTTAACTCATAATGTAACACAATTCTCTATTTCCTTGCTGCATAAACTTTTAATGGAATTCAACTTTCTCAATTTGGGTTGTAAACGACACATTTATGTCCTATGAACATTTGAAACAGATTATTAAGTAATATACTGAAAAACTAGTGTAAAGTACATAAATCTCATACATTTGGGGACTAATTACATCCTATCTCAGAAGCTTCCTCAATTACAAATATCTTGAATTTTTCATTCCTTTCGAATACATTCCTTGGTTGCCTGATACATTACTTCATGCGAGAATGTATCCGAGAGGGGATGGTTGTATCTCAGAGGGAATACTGAGAGAAGATTTTTGTAAATTTTTTTAAATGGTACGAATTTTACAGATTATGATATATTAAGTTGTGAATTTATGTAATTTTTCGAAAATAATATGTGACATTATATTGGGCCCATATCATGGGCCTTAAGTTATCTAGTCGTTTGTATTTTGAGACAAGTCTTTTGTTTTTGGTCCACATTTGAGGCTTGTTTTTTTTTGTAATAACACGACTTATTTATTTATATAAAATGAGTCAGTACATCAAAGTCTGCTACATTACTACTAACACTAAGTAAGGATTCTGATCCAGTAGGAATAGTACTTCATAAATTACAAAAAGACTTAATACACCTAACAACTGAAGTTCCTTCCTTGTCTACTTCTAGTGCTTCCAGAACAAACGTAGGGGGAATTGTCCATTCCTCGAAGAGCTTATCATCTATCAGCATCTGGCCATTACGCACTAGTAAATCAGCCACACTATTTTGTTCTCTAAAGTCATGTTTGATTTTTGGCTCCCCCAGTTGATGGAGCAACTTCCTGCATTCAAGAAGAATATTAGAAAAAGTGTCATTGCCAAATTCCAGCATACTTATTACCTCTGTTGAATCACTGGAGATCTCTATTTTCTGAATGTTCAATCTTCTTGCTAACTGGAGACCATGTAGCAAGGATAGAATTTTTGCACCCGTAGCAGAGAAAGTATTCATTTTGGAGCTGCTTCATGCTATCCAATTTCCATTAGTAGCACGAACAACACATCTTGTACCCCCACCCTTAGTACTATTGAAGGAGCCATCCATGTTAATTTTAAAGCCAATTTTGGGAGGAGTCCATTGAATAGATTCAGGGCTAGTGTGAGCTTGTCGTGCACTAGGTTCTTTAACCGCTAGATGGATAAATTCAAGGGTCCTGGTGATTACTAATGATATCGGGATGTCAAGCTTAACTTTGTTATGATAATTACGGTTTCTACTAAGCTAAATATTCCATATAAGAAATGGAAAGACTTGGTTCCAATTGATAGACTTAATTTTAGTATTTATTTTTTGAAGACTATCTAGACAATTTGGATTGTTGGATTCTTCTATGTCTGTAATAAGGTTCTTTACTCCATTATTATCCTAATATTTTTGGACGATGGGGCATTCAATAAAAATATGTCTCACAGATTCAGGATTGTTGCAGATTGAACAGTAAGGATTCATGTTTATGACTAGAGAATGCAAATAATGACATGTTGGTAGTCTATTATGGTTACAAATCCAAAGAAAAAACTTAATTTTAGTGGGGCAACTAAGTTTCCAGATCCGATTGAAGTCCTTACTATAAGTAGGAGCTTTAGAGGATCTATCTTTTATGAACTTGTAGGCTTAACTAGTAGTGAATAAACCATTATTGGTAAGTGACCAAACAAGTTTGTCTTCCGAATTTAGGTGGTGGGACGCATTTATTGATATGATTTTTAGTAATAATATCCTATGGGAGATCCAAAGAAAACCTATGGAAGGACCAGGTTCCTGATTGGATGAAATCATAAATCTTCAGGTTGGACTTGTTTCTATTTAAAGGACCCATAATTTGGAAGTTGAGGGTGGTATTGTTTGGGATCCACTTATCTTGCTAGAAATTGATCTTATTGCCTCTGCCTAGTTCCCATCGACTGCAGTCTATGCATGTCTTCCAACCATGGATGATGTTTTTCCATGTAGAGCTGGTAGTCTTTATATGCTTATTACTAGTTTGGAGGTCTGTATTTCTAGTTAGGGTTGTTCATGGTTATAGTTATAAAACTGAACTGAACCGCAATTCGAACCAAATCGATTAAAAAAATCAATATTTGTTTTAATTTGGTTAGGTTTGGTTTTAAATTTTGAAAAACCGATGCTATTTGGTTTTACTAAAAATTAACCGCAAAAATAACCAAACCGAACAGAGAAGTTATATATATAAATTTTATAATTATTTATAAATGAAATATAAGTATTTTGATAAATTTTAATTAACCTAAGTCTGTAAATTTACTATTTTCTGAAGCCCAACACTTATATTTTAGCCAAACTATTAAAACCTTAAGTCTAAATCCCTCATTATTCATTACTTTAAAGATCACAATTTCTCTATTCTTTATAAAATTTTCTAACTTAGCATTGAATAATTTAAAGCTCAAGCTAAAGAAGATGGTAATTGATTAGTTTTGATTATGAAATATTGGTTTTTCTTTGAGAAGTATTTTCTCAATATTTTAAGGTGTAATTTTATTGAAAAGTCTATTGAAAAGATGTTGAGATCTCCAGAATATTGAACCAACTTTATGCTATTGACAATCTGTTTTTTAGTTTCTGAAACTTGGTAATTGGATGAATCAATTTGTTCCTGCAACCGTTTTTTTGTGAATTATTCATGTACTAAGTGTTTGTATCTATCAAGATGCGTATGTACTCAACAAACTTATAACTTTCTAACCGAAAAAAGAACCCAAAAAAAATTGAACTAAACCGACAGTTATTTTTTTGATTTGGTTTGGTTTTAGACAATTTAAAATCCGATTAAATTGGTTTGGTTTTTGCTTTAACTAACAACCGATCCAAATCGAACAATGAACACCCCTATTTTTAGTGTATTTATTGGTGAGGAGAGTGGCCCAAATTGATTTAGGTTGTTTGTAAAGTCTCTATGATAGTTTTGTGAGCATTGCATCATTTCTAGTGTAACACTCTGGATTCAAAAGAGGTAAAATTGCAGCTTTTAGAGAATTGCACTACCACCCATGGCCTGTGGACTGACCAACGGACCGTAGGTAGGGGTTCGTGGTTGGTCACCCAGCCCAAAGTCCGACTTCAGGACCACGGCATGACCAACGGACCATCAGTCAGACCACGATCCGTGGTCAAAGATCCGTGGGTCGAACCCTCAAAAAACCAGTCTCTGATCATCGAACCACGACTGAACAAGACGGGCCGTAGGTCAGTCGACGGTCCGTCGGTCAGGGTTCCGTGGTTCAAGAGCTGGCAGTTATTTTAGGGATGTATGGGTGTTTTTCGATTTTAATTAAATTAACATGGTGTCCTTTTGCCTAGACCTAGACCACCTATATAAGTATTTTTAACCCCCAATCCCCTATTCAAGTCATTCTCTCAATGCCCAAAAGAAAACCCAAATCCTCTCTCTAGAAGGTGGAAGAAGAAGAAGGAGATTAAAGCTAGGTCAAGATCAAGTCTCCCATTATTCAAGCTTTTGTGGGCTTTGTGACGAAGGTATGATATATTTTTATCCATGGGATCCTTCCTCCCATGGAGTCCCCTAGAATTCCACAATTTTGAAGAAGAATTTCCCCAACTCTAGTAAGGGTTTCTTCCAATGTTGTGGGTTATGGTGAATGTTGATCCAATTGAGTGGATTATGATTGTTTATGATTGAATTGATAGAATTGCATGTATTTAGGGTAAAATTACATGTACCCATGCCTATCCCATGATTTTAGGGTAGAATTGATATGTTGGGTTTGATGCCATGTGAGGAAAACTCTATGGGCTAGATATCTCCTTGTAGGACTGATGATTTATGACTAGAATTGCTTTAGATTGAAGCATATATGATGAGTATGATGTTAATTTCTTGAGAGTAAATCATAGATGATGATCATAAGATGTAGTGCTTTCTTAGTAAAGCCTAGACTATGAATTGTTGATTGATTGATGTTATGATGTGGAAGGGATACTTTCCGTAATGAATTGATAAACATGATTGAATGAATGTGAAAGGTTTACTCACATGAATGATTCTAGGTTGAAATGATTGCTCACCTAAAGTGAATCTAGACGGAAATGCTTAATGAATGGGGAGGCTAGAGACGATTACCCTTGACCTCCATATGAAAGGATATGAGGTGATTTCACATACTCCTTAAACTTGAACATGAGGTGAGTCCCCACGTTCTTACTATGATGAATGGACATGGAGATGAGTATCCATGCTCCTTATGAAATGATGCGGAGGCTATTACCCTCATCATATGATGAGATTATGGAGGCGAGTACGCGCGATCTAAAAGTAAGTAAGGCAAGAGGTGAATACCCATTACCCTTTATGAACTAGGCATTGAGGGGAATCCCCATGTCTTTAAAGTTAAGTATGACTAATGGGATTATGTGATGAATTCGATTGACTTGGAGAGTTGCTAGATATGCCTTCAATTATGTAAGCATGACTAGAGGCGGATGACGTAAGTTTTGGACAAGGATAAGTGAGGTTACTTAAGGGAGTATTGAGTATTCCTCTTTTCATTATGATGCTTATTATGTCTTGAATATGATTATGCCTTATGTTGTATGTTGAATATCATATTTAGTACTTGATTCTACTAACGCATGCTCTTGCCTACATTCTTATCAAATGTAGGGTTCGGCGCTCCCGATTCACACACTTGTGGCTAGGTTCTTAGTTGATCAAAGAAGTGAAGCTTTGGTGAGTCCTCATTGTATTCGAGGATTGGATCACCCTTTCTCTTTTATGTCTTTCTTTTTATGTTGGACTATTTTATGGGCTACGTCCTAAGATTTTATTCTCTTATGTTAGATGGTTTGAGACAATGTTGTTAGAGTTCCGCTCATTTTATAAAAGACTTTGATTGTATGAAAGCTTTTAAATTCCTACTCCTTTTCTACTACTTTATGTTATGATTAGCTAAGTGGCTTGTATGAGGCTTCTCGGGGTCTTATACGCCATGTTACATCTAGGGGTTATCCTGGGTCGTGACAAACTTGGTATCAGTACACAAGGTTTAGAATAGTTCTAGGATGTCTCAAACCACGTCTAGTAGAGTCTTGTTCATAAGTGTGAAGCGTGCCACATTTATGAATGAGAGGCTATTAGATGTTTAAGAAATCTCACTTATTCACTTCTCTAAGTTGTTCCATGGAGTTTAACTCTATAAGTCTCTCTCCTAATCCATGCCCAATCGTTTTCAGGATATGACTACTAGAAGGGCTAATTCTAGAAGATTTGAGGGAGACAATATTGAGAAAGAGGTTCCTCCCCACGCTCCTCCTCAAGCCCCGATTGATCCATTAAATGAAAATGTAACAAATGCGGAGTTTATGTCGGCTTTCCAAGTGTCGGCTTAAGCCGTGATGGCTCAAGCCAATATAGAGGTGGTTGCTCCCATGAACCCAAGTGTGGGTAGGATGGCGTCAAGAGTGAGGGACTTTACAAAGATGAAACCTTCAGAATTTTATGGCTCCAAAGTTGAGGAATATCCTCAAGAGTTTATCGACGAGGTCTACAAGATACTTTCTATTATGGGAGTGACTTAGGCGAAATTAGCCGCTTACCAACTCAAAGGGGTTACTCTGATTTGGTTTAATCAGAGAAAAGAGGCAAGGTCGGTAGAGGTGGGTCCCATAGAATGGGAGAAATTCAAAACTGCATTTCTTGATCGATTCTTCCCTCTTGAGATGAGAAAGGCCAAGGTACTTGAGTTCATTAACCTTAGGCAAGGAAATATGAGTGTAAGGGAATATGCTCTGAGGTTCACTCAATTGTCCAAATATGCTCCTTCTATTGTGGCTGATCGTAGGGCTAAGATGAGTAAGTTTGTATCGGGTGTGTCCGACATGGTAGTCAAAGAGTGCCACACCGCTATGCTTGTCCATGACATGGACATCTCTCGCCTTATGGTTCACGCCCAACAAATATAAGAGGAAAATCTCAAGGAAATATCGAGGGAATAAAAAAGGGCTAGAGTGGGTGATGGCAACTTTGCACATTCTAGGTCCGGTGGACGGGGTCGTTCTAGATTCCGGCAAAAGTTCTCCGGGCAAGGTTCTACAAATGCTCCTCCGAGGCCAAGAAATGAAAGGATGTCTAACCCTAAACCCCAAGGATATGGTGGTAAGTCTTTGATGCCTACTTGTGCTAAATGTGGGATAAATCATGAAATGAAGTGTCTAGCGGGCTCTAATGATTGTTTCGGGTGTGAAAAAATGGATCATAAAATAAGGGATTGCCTTTCGGTTACTAGAAATGAGGGAGACACTCGTCATAGGGCTCAACCCTACCCTTCATCCGGTCCAAGTGGCTCGGGTGGAAATGTTCTTAAACAAAATCATTTTTATACACTCCAAACTAGAGGTGATCAAGAGAGCTCCCCAGATGTGGTGATGGGTATGTTAAAAGTCTTTCAATATGATGTGTATGCTTTGATTGATCCCGGTGCTACTTTATCCTTTGTGACTCCTTTAGTGCTATGAGATTTGATATGCTTCCCGATGTGTTATTAGAACCTGGTGATTCTGTGGTGGCTAAAAGAGTCTATAGGAGATGTCTCATTTCCTTATCCCATAGAGTCACTCTAACAAATTTGGTGGAACTTGATATGATAGACTTCGATGTTATATTGGGCATAGATTGGTTGCATTCTTGTTATGCCTCTATTGATTGTAGGACTAGAGTGGTCAAGTTTCTATTACCAAATGAGCCTGTCCTTGAATGGAAGGGGGGAAATTCTATGCCTAGAGGTCAAATTGTTTCTTACCTAAAAGATAGGAAAATGATTTCTAAGGGTTGTATCTATCTTATAGTGAGGGTGAGGGATGTGGAGTCCGAAACCCCTAGTCTTGAGTCGGTCTCTGTGGTAAGAGAGTTTCTAGAAGCATTCCCCGATGACTTACCCGGTATTCTTTTCGAAAGGGAAATACACTTTGGAATTGAACTTCTCCCGGATACACAACCTATTTCTATTCCTCCTTATAGAATGTCTCCGGCAGAACTTAAGGAGTTGAAGGATCAATTGAGGGAATTGTTGGATAAGGTTTTCATCTGACCTAGTATCTCTCCATTGGGTGCTCCGGTGTTGTTTGTTAGGAAGAAGGATGGTCCACTCCATATGTGTATTGATTATCGGCAATTGAACAAAGTGACCATTAAGAATAAGTATCCTCTTCCAAGGATATTTGATCAACTTCAAGGGTCAAGCTATTTCTCTAAATTTGATCTCCGGTCGGATTATCACCAAATGAGGGTGAAAGAGGAAGATATTTTGAAGACGGCTTTTAGATCTTGATATGGCAATTATGAGTTTTTAGTAATGTCCTTTGGTTTGACTAATGCCCTGGCAGCATTCATGGACTTGATGAATATGGTATTTAGACAATTTCTTGATATGTTTATTATTGTGTTTATTGAGGATATTTTGATCTATTCGAGAAGTGAGAATGAGCATGTTGACCATTTGAGGATTGTATTGCATATTCTCAAGGACCAATAACTTTATGCAAAGTTTAGCAAATGTGAATTTTGGTTAAGGTCTGTAGCTTTCCTTGGCCATATAGTTTCAAGCAAGGGTATTGAGATAGATCCAAAGATGACAAATGCAGTCAAGAGTTTTCCTAGACCTCTATCACCGATAGATTTTAAAAGTTTCTTGGGTTTGGCTGGTTATTATAGAAGATTTGTTGATGGGTTTTCTATGATTGCTTCTCCATTGACGGCTTTGACTCAAAATAAGGTCAAGTTTATATGGTCGGATGCTTGTGAGAAAAGTTTCCTAGAGTTGAAAAATAGACTTACTTCTGCTTCGGTGTTGACTTTATCAGAAGGTACGGATGGCGTTGTGGTATATTTTGAAGCCTCTACAGTTGGGTTGGGATGTATGCTTATGCAAAATAGTAAGGTGGATTGCCTATGCTTCAAGGCAACTAAAGGTTCATGAGAAGAACTATCCTACCTCGACCTTGAATTAGCGGCGGTGGTATTTTCCTTAAAGATTTGGAGGCATTATTTGTATGGGGTCCATCTAGATGTTTTCACCAACCATAAAAGTTTGCAATATGTGTTTACCCAAAAAGATCTAAATCTTCACCAAAGAAGGTTGCTTGAATTATTTAAAGATTATGATATGACTGTTCTCTATCACCCCAGTAAAGCTAATGTGGTGGTGGATGCCCTTAGTCGATTGTCCATGGGTAGTGTTGCACATGTTGATGATGATAGAAAAGAGTTGGCCCGAGATGTCCATAGATTGGCCCTATCGGGTATTCGATTGGTAGGCTCCGCCGAGGGTGGTGTCATGGTTCATAAAGGGTCAGAATCATCTTTTGTGGCGGATGTTAAGGCAAAGCACTGTTTTGATCCGACTTTGGTAGAGTTGAAAGAGGCAGTACTTAGAAAGTCTGTTGAGGCTTTCTCCCAAGAGGGGAGATGGTGTCCTTAGATATCAAGGTCGGTTATATGTTCTAAATGTGGATGACTTGAGGGAATAGAGTCTATCCGAAGCTCATAGTTCTCGGTATTCTATTCACTCGGGAGCAACCAAAATGTACAGTGATTTGCGGGAGATCTATTTGTGGAATGGGATGAAAAAGGATATTGCGAGTTTTATGGCCAAGTGTCCAAATTACCAACAAGTGAAGGTTAAGCATCAAAAACCAGGAGGTTTATCCTAAGACATTGGTATTCCTACTTGGAAGTGGGAAGATGTGAATATGGACTTTATAGTAGGGTTGCCACGAGCTTGGTGAGAGTATGATTCGATTTGGGTTATAGTTGACCAAATGACGAAGTCGGCCCATTTCATTCCTGTCAAGGTTTCTTACTCGGTGAAAGACTATGCTAAGTTGTATTTGAGTGAGATAGTAAGGTTACATGGGGTACCCTTGTCCATTATCTCCGATAGAAGTACTCAGTTTACTTCTCTGTTTTGGAAGTCTTTCCAAAAGGGTCTTGGCACTAAAGTTAAGCTTAGTACAACTTTTCACTCCCAAACCGATAGGAAAACGGAACGAACAATCCAAACATTAGAAAACATTTTAAGGGCTTGTGTGATTGATTTTACGGGTAATTGGGAAGACCATTTGCCAATGATTAAATTTGGCTATAATAATAGCTACCATTCTAGTATTGGTATGGCCCAATTTGAGGCCCTTTAGGGTAGGAGGTTTAGATCTCCTATAGGTTGGTTTGAGGGGGTGAGGTTGCTTTGATAGGACCTGAGTTAGTTCATGAGGCTATAGAGAAAGTTCGACTCATAAAAGAGAGGTTAAGAACGGTCCAAAGTCGACAAAAGTCCTATGCGGATGTTAGAAGGAGAGACCTTGAATTTGATATGCTTGATTGGGTTTACTTGAAAATCTCACCCATGAAGGGTGTAATGAGGTTTGGAAAGAAAGGGAAGCTTAGTCCCCGTTTTGTAAGCCCATATCAAATTTTGAGGCGTGTTGGTAAGGTTGCATATGAGCTTGATTTTCCAAATGAGTTGGCATCGGTGAATCCGATTTTCCATGCCTCTATGTTGAAAACGTGTGTTGGAGATCCGACATCCATAGTTCCCTTAGAAGGGTTGGAAGTGAAAGAGAACCTTTCTTATGAAGAAGTTCCGGTTGAGATTCTACACCGGCAAGTTAAGAAATTGAGGAACAAAGAGGTTGCCTCCGTAAAAGTGTTATGGAGAAACCATCTAGTTGAGGGTGCTACTTGGGAGGCCTAGGCTGATATGATGTCCCGATATCCCCATCTTTTTCCTCCTATTCTAGCTTGAGGTAATGAGTTCCTCTTGGTTTCCTTTTGTTTGAAGTCATGTGTGTGTTATGTGTTTCCATGATTTCCTTAAATTTTGCATGTTCATGAAAAATCTTGAGTTTTGAAAGAAAGGGGCTTTTATAATGTATTTTCCCCATGTTGTTGAGTTTTGAGTATGAGTTGCTTATAGACTTCATAAGGTGGGATATTGAGCATGTCTTAGCTTGGAGTGGAGATTTTCCCCTTGAATGTGCACTTTGTGCGTAATTTGCATTTAGGCTCCATGAGATTGTGTTGAGCATTGCTTTTGAGTTTGGAGAAGGTAGTTTCTCCTTAAGTGTAAGAAATCTGGAATTTCGTGCATATTGAGTTGTTAGATGTAGTTCTTACTCCCTTGTGGTGCATTGAGTATGTTGAGATTGGAGTTGATGTTTCCTTCTTAGTTGTGTGCATTTAGATGAGTTGCATGCATGATGGGCTACTAATCTTGAGTCTTTTTGTCTAAAAATGTGCTTAGTATCTCATTCAAGGACGAATGATCCCAAGGGGAAGATAATGTAACACCCCAGATTCAAAAGAGGTAAAATTGCAGCTTTTAGAGAATTGGAGGTTCTACCTACGGCCAGCCACCCACGGCCTGTGGACTGACCCACGTACCATAGGTGGGGGTCTATGGTTGGTCACCCAGCCTAAAGTCAGATTTTAGGACCATGGCCTGACCAACAGACCGTTGGTCAGACCACGGTCCATGGTCGGAGGTCCGTAGGTCGAACCCTCAAGAAACCAGTCTCTGATCATTTAACCACGATTGACCAGGATGGGCCGTAGGTCAGTTGACGGTTCGTCGGTCAGGGTTCTGTGGTTTAAGAGCTGGCAGTTATTTTAGGGGTATATGGGTCTTTTTTGGTTTTAATTAAATCAATATGGTGTCGTTTTGCCTAAACCTGGACCACCTATATAAGTATTTTTAACCCCCAAAATCCCCCATTGACGTCATTCTCTCAAATCCCAAAAGAAAACCCAAATCTTCTGTCAAATATTCTCTTTCTAGAAGGTGGAAGAAGAAGAAGGAGATTGAAGCTAGGTCAAGATAAAGTCTCCCAATCATCAAGCTTTTGTGGGATTTGTGACTAAGGTATGCTGGCTTTTCATCCATGGGATCCTTCCTCCCATGGAGTCCCCTAGAATTCCACAATTTGAAGAAGAATTTCCCCAATTCTAGTTAGGGTTTCTTCCAATGTTGTGGGTTATGATGAATGTTGATCTAATTGAGTGGATTATGATTGTTTAAGATTGAATTGATAGAATTGATATGTTGGGATTAATGTCATGTGAGGAAAACTCTATGGGCTAGATATCTCCTTATAGGATTGATGATTTATGAATAGAATTGCTTTAGATTGAACTACGCTACAAACTGAATTCAACATTTCAAACTCAATGGAGCTGTCAAAACATCCACCCAAGGTTTTTCGAAAAAAACTATGTCCCAAACCCACACCTAAACTCCATTTTAAGTCTACTTAAAATGATCTTAGAAGCCTCGAGATCCACATGGAAGGTCCTTCTGGAGCAAACTCAATGTCCCAGAGCTAATGGAACCATCAGAGTTGCATTATGAAGCCATCTACCTGAAGTTTTAACCGAAGTAAAATGTTCAAACTTTAAAAGCTCCAAAACACGGAAACTTGGACAAAAACCAAATGAATGATCAGGTGACTGTAACATCCGATAATTTAAAATGAATATGAAGAAGCTTGAAATTGGAAGTAGTCATTTTTGGAAAAAAATTCAGAATCTGGAAATTCGGCCAAGTGTGGAAATCAGTGAGTTTTTGGCCAACTTTGAACAGTCATAACTCCTA
>JAJOOR010044629.1:0-14398 GCA_036250505.1 Solanum acaule
AAAGATTATTGAATAAATCATTTTAAGTTGAATGACCATTAAGATACATTTACATGAATTTGGTCTACATAGAACAATTTTCGCAACTTTTTAAATTCTACATAATTTGGTCATCATGACTAACTAAAATTGATGATTGATGCCTATTCATTTAATATATAAAGAAATATCATAAATCCATTAAATAATTGTAAAAAAAATTATAGATATTTTATTATTTATTTAACTATATACGTTATTAATGGTATTATTGTAGTAACTCAACTTTCTAAAGTTATTTTGATATTTCTTAAACTCTTTTTTGTTTCCTATTATAGTAATACTAGTCTCTGGGAACATGTGTTGCACATTTGTTCAATGTCAACATATATAATTTTTAAAATAATACAAATAATATTAATAAACATGTAAATAATTAATGACTAATTAAAATTTCAAAAGTAAAGTACAATAATGTGTAGCTATATATAATAATTTGAATTAATTTGACCTTTTTCTTGTGTGATTTTATGATATATGTTTCTTCATCTTTTGATATTTCAACAACAAATAGTTCGAATATGAACATGAGCAACATGATCAGTTATGTTTGCAAATGCTTCGAGTCTTAAAGTTTGTATCTTGTCTTAAGAAATTGTAACATTCTCCTTTTATAAAGTTCCATATTCTAGTATATTATTGTCAATTGCATGGCTCAACACGTGTAAATTATAGTTGTACATACATGCATCCTTTGTTTAATTCAAGATTATTATATTATATAAATCATAGTTGTACATACTACATGCCTCCTGTGTTTATTCAAGATTATAAATTATAATACATGTGAATTTGACAAAATAATTTCAGTATACCTTTTTAAATATAATCATAATGTATAAAATATAACAAAATCTATCACCATGTGTAAATATTCCCAAAAAAGGAAAACAATTCAAAGATCTAAAAATCATGTATGTATCTAAAGTTTATATCTTTTATACATTTAATAAATCTAAATCTTAGACATATGTTACATTTTCCTACATAATATATTATATTTTTGTAAAATAATAATTGTTAGAAAATGAGTACTTGATGTTGTGATTGAGAAGTGAGGAATACACAATTGCATATTTAAATCTGAAATGTAGAGAAACAAATAAGAGTTAGTAAGCAAAAAAAATTCAAAAAATTAGCAAATAATAATTGTCAGAAAATGAGTACATGATATTGAGAAGTGAAGAATACACAACTGCGAATTTAAATCTGAAAAGTAGAGAAACAAATAAGAATTAGTTAGCGAAAAAACTTCAAAAAATTGGCAATATATATATATATGGTCTTTATATTTATATTCATGGTTTTATATGGTCTTTTATTATGACTTTAATTCAATGTTAACTCTTCACATTCTTTACATTTTAATAGTAATGATTGACATTTTTAATAGAGGAATGCAATCTTTTATTATGTTTTAACTGAAAAACTAACTTTTCAAATTCTTCAGGCATTTAAAAAAATAGATTTCTAGCATCCCATATTATTTAATATATAATAACTAATAATATATGATTTTTTCAAAAAGTTTTTAGTATAGGGGTAAAATGGCATTTCAACTTTATACTTTGGAGCTTCCCACTTTTAGTAATATATATATATATATATATATATGATATGATGATATGATAAATTGGAAACTTCAAATACCCATTTTATTTAGGGAAAAGTATAATTAGAAAAAAACAGTGTGTCAAGAAAAATTAATTTAATGTAACTAGAAAGTTCCTCTGTGATTCATACTTACCAGAGTGACTTCGTTGAAGCAACTTAAGTGTAGGTTCAAATTCCACAAAAGCCAAAAAGCTACGTGGTTTCTTTCCATCTGTTTAAACCTCGGTGATAGAGAATGAGTAGCTTGAGGAAAAATCAAAATGCAAGCAAGATGATCAGAACACCATTATCACCAATATTTTTAAAAGCGAAGCACACAAAAAGGCAACAATGTCGATGAGGCTTGAAGCGCACAATTAAAGAACGAAAAATACTTAACATATATGGATTTAGTACTATGATAATTACAATAACTAATTTCAATATACAATATAGAATAATGTCGATATTAATCCAACTCCTCAAAATTGAGATTCAAAGAACTAACCTTTTTGCGTCATTATTTGAAGCGCACACTCCATGACGCACATGTTTTCACCTATGAGGAGCCTCTTTCTTCACATAGCTTTATTTCTTTAAGTGACAATGAGATGAATTTTAACAACACTAGATGTTATCCGAAGGAAGAAAAAGGTGCTTGTTCCAACACTTCAGTTTTTCTTTGCTGCAACTCCATTAGATAATTTCAACTGAACTTGCAGACATAATAAATCACATTCAAAATCAATACTCAACATCCTGTTACTTTCTGCGTCAATATTTCAATTTTGACCATCCTAATTTAAAGAAGCTAATCGGAAAGGACTTCATAGACAATTCCTTAAGCAACAGATGGCCATGAAGGTTGTCACAGTAATAACATGCAATCGCGATACTCAAGGTTCATGAAGTCAATTGTGTGCTTGTACTCAAAGATTTCATCCAATATTAGTTGATGTCACTCCTATTGTATCCTGGCAGTTTTTTGTCCTCTTTCATCAATTGTTCCTATGATTCTTTCAGTATCGTCTCATCTTCATTGTCTAGCATAAAGGTTGGAAAGAATAGAAAAAGAAACCATTCTTCTATTTTGTTACCATGATTTTAAAAGTAAAAATAAATACTTAACAATTGATTTTGAAAAAAAAAAGAATTTAAGGATAGATACTAACCTGAATTGTGAGGCTTACTTCCAAGGAACATAACTTTAGCCTACCGAGGAATGTTTCACAACCCTTCCTACAGATGTAACTGAATTTGTGCATATCTATCAATCTCAAAATAATTTTTGACAAGTTACAACCCCTAATTCAAACATAGTCATCCAACTTAGCATTTCGTCTTTTGATCCTCTTGCCTTTTCCCAACTCGTCTGGCATCAATTGTGCATCGACTTCAATAGGGACCTTATCGTTCACAATGTCTCTGGAAGCCAAAACATTGTCATGAGTTTGATGTACCATCCCAGATTGAATCATGTTTGGTACCAGTAAACGGCTTCTAAAACCCTGTATCGCTCTGAAAATGCACCATAAGTAGCATTTCAGTTGGAATCCTGCCAACCAGTTTCTCAAATAACCTAATAATGAACACAAAATAACATCTAATGTAAACCGAAATAAGTAAAAACTTACTCCAGTCATGTAGGGGCAGTTCTATGGATGTGAAAACCAACAGCTCCCATGTGGCCTTAATGCTTGTAGATCATGTTCTCCACCAATCATATCTTCAACAAAACGATCAAATTTCTCCTGGTTTTTGTACAGAGAAAATGATAACAAAGCGTAAAATGGTGAACTACAAAGTACTTACCTTGCCTCCAAGGGGAAGAAAAACAATTCAATGTCATCAGTAGTAGCCTCTGATGTGTTGAAATACTTAGGCCATAAATCGGCTTTAGGAAGCGTTTCATAGTGAAGATTAAGAAAATGTAGCTTTGCTTTTTCAGAAACACTCTAGCTTGTTTTGTCGGAGAGGTGAGCAACAACTCCGTAAAGCTTATACTTCTTGTTTCATAGGTTAAAGCAACCTCTGCCAGAAAATGTGCTAGAAAACAAACAATAGGAAAGTTATTTTACTAAACAATCGTTCAATCTCTTTCCTATTAATCTCAGAATAATTTTTGATGATATTCTTGTATTAGACATTCCTATAGTCTAATACAATATTTTGAGATTGATAGGAAAGAAAAGGACAAGATTGCTCAGTAAAATAACTTTCCTATTGTCTGTTTTCTTGCACAATTTCCAGCAAAGGTTGCATTAACAGATGGAATAAGAAGTATAGGCTTGACAGAGTTGTTGCTCACCTCTCCGACAAAGCAAAGTGTTCCTGAAAAATCAAAGCTACTTTTTCTTAATCTTCACTTTGAAATGCTTCCTAAAGCCAATTTATGGCCTAAGTATTTCAACACACCAGAGGCTACTGTTGATGACATTGAATTGTTTTTCTTGCCTTCGGAGGCAAAGTAAGTTCTTTATATGTTCACCATTTTATGCTTAGTACTTTTCATCAAATTCACTTTGTTGTCATTTTCATTTTCTCCGTACAAAAATTAGGATAAATTTGATCATTTGGTTGAAGATATGATCAGTGGAGAACATGCTCTACGAGCATTAACGCCATATGGGGAGCTGTTGGTTTTCACATCCATAGAACTGCCCCTTAGTCACTGGAGTAGGTTTTTACTTATTTCGTGTTTTCATTAGATGTTGTTATTTCGTGTTCATTGTTAAGTTATTTAAGAAATTGGCTGGCAGGATACCAATTGAAATGCTACTTATGAGGCATTTTCAGAGCGACACATGGTTCTAATAGTTGTTTACTAGTACCAAATAGGATTCAATCTGGGATGGTACGTCAAACTCCTGACAATGTTTTGGTTGCCAGAGACGTTGTGAACGATAAGGTCCCTACTAAGGTCATTGCACAAGTGATGACGACTGAGTTGGGAAAAGGCAAGAGGATCAAAAGACGAAATGCTAAGTTGTTTGGATGACTATGTTTGAGTCAGGGGTTGTAATTTGTCAGAAATTATTTTGAGATTGATAGGAAAGAGTAGGTTGTGATCAATAGGAAAGAGTAGGAAAAGTTTTTTGAGTAAAAAGTCTGACTGTGATGGGATACCAAGAAACAGACAAGAGGTTAATAAATCATGAAATAATGACTGGGAAACAACCAGTACATAACAGAATGATGTACACAACAACTTGTTAACGATAAAGAATACTGAAGACATGGAACATGTTGAACAACCTGGTCCAATTAATGTGTACCACAAAGTTAGAGTCACTCTAGGTTCAGGTCACTTATATCGAGGCTGCTACTTCTTGTACTAGTTGAAGTTGACTAGAATTATATTACGACTAGGATTATATCACGATTAGAATTAGATTATTCATAATTGAATTATTATTATAGTAGTAATAGGTATTGTAGTAGGACTCTAAGTATAGTTAACTTAGGACTATATAAGGAGCATGTACTCAACAATTTTAATTAGCAATACAATCATTGATTTCTCTAATCCTAGACATGAGAATTCTACATGGTATCATAACTTAAAATCTCTTCCTCTCTCTGAGTATTGATCCAAAAAAAAAACATGTTCAACTGCAATGGCCCCCATTACCAACACTATGTTGACCTCCTCACTAAACCAACTCATTGCGCTTTATCCATTAAACCTAAGCCAACAAACTACCTCAATGGAGGACACACATCTACCAATTGATTCGGGTGATGAGACTAACTTATCTCATCACAGATAATGAACCAACTAAAAGTAGTTGTTCCACTGGACAAGCTGATGGGAAAGTTGTAGTAGTTGAGAAGGATGTAAAATATATTGGCAACATTGATGAATGAGAGGAGAAATATGTGTTGCTGAGGAGTTGGATCTTAGGCACCTTGATAGAAGAAGGCATGTACCTTATTGTGGGCTGCTCAACGACCAAGGAGATGTGAGAATGCTTGGAAGAAGATTATTTTCAAGCGACAAAAGATAAGGAGTCTCATCTTAAACAACTACAAAGTGTTAGGCGAGGAACCAAAAAGATTGATAATACATCAAGGAATTCAAAGGCATATGTGATGGCCTTGCATCCATTCACAAACATGTGGATGAAGATAGTAAAGTAATAAATTTTGCTAGAGGTTTAGGTCTCAAATACAAAACCTTCAGGACTGTCATATTAGGTAATGCACCATATCCCACCCTTAATCAATTTGTTAATGCTCTCAGGGGTTTTGATATAAGGGAAGATGAAGAAGATGTGCCACAACAAAACCATAATATGTTATTCTCTGCCCAAAGAGGTAGGGGAAGTGAAAACAATAAGTTCAACTCCAAAGAAAGTGGCGTCAAGCCTACTGAACAGGGAGCAGGTTCTCAGAACAGTCAATATAGACCAAGTTCTCCAAACAATCAAAGTTTTCCATGTGGAAATAAAAAGAGGAACAGTACTGAGTCACATCAAATCTTTGGTAGGAATAACCATACTACTCTTAAGTGTTTTTATAGGTGGGAGCACTGATATCAATCTGCAAATGAACTATCAAAAGCAACAACTTGACATCACACTCATACCGAAGCATTGACAAAACAAGTTTTTACTGGGTTTTTGAAGCAAGCTAGGAGTAACCGTTTCTCCACTCTCTAGCCTTAGGGGAAGTGTTGAAGATAAAGAAAACTGGAGACATGGAAAAGGTTGAACAACTTGGTCCAATCAACGTGTACAATAGAGTTAGAGTCACTCTAGGTTTAGGTCACTTATATAGACTAGGCTGCTACTTCTTGTACTAACTGAAGTCGACTAGAATTAGATTACGACTAGGATTTTATTACGACTAGGATTAGATTATTTATAATTTTATAGTAGTAATAGGTATTGTAGTAGGAATTTAATTATAATTAACTTAGGATTCTTTAATTCTCTCCTTCTATAAGGAGCATGTACTCAACAATTTAATTATCAATACAATCATTGATTTCTCTAATCCTAGACGTGAGAATTCTACACAACTAACAGAATATCAATAAAGGAAACACCAATAGAGAAACAAATGTTTCAAGAGGCATAATAAAAGAGATGAACATGTTTAAATAATTAAGATACAAAAGAAGATATATACAACTAGAGACATGTTTAAAGATACACGAGGAACCAATGACATGGCAACTAGAAGTCAACAACATACTCTGATGTTCTCTTGAAAATGAGAAGGAAGTTCTTTTTTGATAACAAAGTACAAGAAAAAAACTCATTCCTTTACCATCAGTTTCACCCTGAAAAATTGCAGTAGGATATGATGGTACTAGTAAAAAAGAAAGAAAAGGGCGAAAATAACACCTTAGCATCTCAAATGAGTGAACATTTGAATGCATAATTGGTCATGAGAAAATTATAAACCACATGATTACATGAACATAAGAAAGAAAAGCTTTTGTACCAACAAACATGATTCTAGAGGGCTGAGAATAGAGCTAAAACACATTGGCTTGAGAATAAGTTCACAACTGAAAAGGAATTAATTTGAACACTTGAAATAATTTAGAAAGAAAGTACTCCCTCTGTTTTAAAAAGAATCACCTTCTTTCCTTTTTTAGTCTGTTTCAAAAAGAATGACCTCTTTTTTTTTGGTAACATTTTAATTTCAGTTTTCCACGTGGCATGTTTAAGGCCACAAGATTAAATGGAAATTTTGTACATTTGACATAACTTTAATTTAGGACCACACGATTCAAAAGTCTTCTTTGTTTTCTTAAACTCCGTGCCAAGTCAAACCAGGTCATTCTTTGTGAAATAGAGGGAGTATTTTTTATCAAACGTGACTAAATAAGATGAGTAATTAGTAAAATCAATTAAAATAACACAAAAGGTTCATTGCTAGGGGATTTAATTAAATTAAACCAATAATTTAAAGTTAGAGTTAATCAAAATAAATAATTAATTACAATCCAATAAGTAAAATATAGAAGATGAATTTGGGACTAAACTGCTGCTGCCTAGAAACATCGGGCCAATTTTCAGTGTGTATATCAACGCTATATATCATTGTATACGGGCTTGTATACCAAGCTCTGTTTCCTGTATATTTGCTTCTATTTGACATGTTTCAGCTTCCCTTTATCAACGATAACCAAGGTACCTTGATGGGGATATGTTGGATTTCAACCCAACCCAAATGCAAGGAAGGATTCTCAAAAGACTCATTCAAAGGGAGTTCATGCATAGAAATCAAATTATAAGAATAGAATGGGTCCTATTTTTTCAAGACCGTAATAATCAAATGTGAAAGCTGTAAGAAATAAACAGTGCAACCAAACATTATTAAGAGCAAAAGATCCCATATTCCAATAGAGAACTATTCTTAAATAATGGAGAATCCAATGTATATCCAAGAAAATAACACTTCAATCTACCATGCCACTTATCTAAATAAATACAAAACTCAAGTCAAGCTAACACATTCATCTCTATCAACCTAGGCAGTAGAGAATATAGACAAATTTGTAAAAGGTAAACTCTAAAACTTACATCAAGAAACTATGTTCATGAAACATGTAAAATAATGAAGCAAATCATTTGATAACCCATTTCAGATGATTTCACACTAGCTTACAATCTTATAAAGTAAAGTTTTTTTTATTCTCAATCAAATGACATGTACACGAAGCATTCGCATATATCCATTCTAAGAAAGACTTTGAAAGACGCTATTCATATTAGAAAACTACAAACAAACAATTAATACTCATATGCAAATTACAAAGACAAAGATATTTATAAGCTGAAGTAAACAAAAAAAAGAAGCTAAAGTTATTGCCTTTCCTAAAATGAATACCCATTAGCCAAATTGATATCATTAGTAGATCTCTAATTCAAACATCACTACAAATCTATGGATAGTAAACAACATATTCCAACATTTCAACTTGATAAAAATGGATAGCTAATCACAGATTTGTAAGCATTTGAAGAAAATTTATTACTCAACCATTTTATGACTCATATCAACGCGGTAATGAACCCAACAACAAAACTTAACCCACAACAACTCATATACGAGCAAATCACAACATCATACAAATGTCACCTATTTAAACACCAACCTAGAGACAAATCTGATCAAAACTGAAATTTACACGCTTAAAATAGAATCTTACTTTAAGTGGAAAAATGAACTGCTAAATAGGAAAGAAAACAGACTAATTAGCTAAGAATAACATCAAATTAATCAACAAAATGAGATTATACGAGGATTTAAATAAGACAATAAAAATTTACCTTTTCCAGAGCGTCTTCCAGGACGACGAGCTTAACGATGAAGCTTCTTCCACTGACCTTGACTTAACCGGATTCCAACGCAACAAAGAGAAATAGAAGGAAACTCGGGTCCAAACCTTTGTGATTTAGGCATGGTAAGAACAATGATTTTTTCTCCAAATTTCGATTCTCAAAACCCTATTTAGGCAATAAAAAAATTGTTATCGGATGAAGCCCTTTGTGGTTTTTAGAGGGTCAAAAGGCTCTGTGAAATAGGGAAGAGAGGGGTTTATATAAGGGATCGATTTGGGGGGAAACGAGTGAGGGAATTGGATATGAATGAATTCGAAATTAAAAAATTGTTGGAGGATAAGCTTGGACGAGCTATCAATTGTACTAATCTTGTACAATTATCAAGGTAATTGAAAAGAGGATCATCTGATTCTTTGATGAAGGAAAAGGAGCAACATCATAGATCCACCTGTCCTGATTCGAGAAGCTTCTCTTATGGAGAGGATAAGGGAGAGAGGGAGAGGGACACGATTGTGTCGACTGGTTTGTGTTCGCACGAGGAAGATGAGTATGGGTTCGCTGGGTGTTGGAATTATTCTTCTTGTGAAGGAGAAAAAGAACGCTTGAGTTCAGAAAAGGAGAAAGAAAAGGAAAAAAGGGGGCGCATGGTGTGGGGTTGGCTTGTTGGTGTATGTAGGGAAGTAGGTTGGCTAGGTTTAAAAGAAATAAATGGGCTGAGATTTCTATAAAAACTTATCCAAGAAATAGAGCAAATATTGGTTAGATTTACAATTGGAAAAGGGCCAATGTGAAGGGATGAAATTCCTTATACTTCTCTAGTCATCTCACAAGATGAATGGCTTCTGAGTAAGTTGGTAATATGTGAAAGGCTTAAATTGAACTAAATCTGGCCCAAAACCATGATCGACCCGGCCCACATCCTATTTCTCCAAAACCTCACGCTCCCCTTTTCTCCATTCACGCCTAGAACGAAGAAGCCAAATAAACAAAATGATGAAGAACCCTAGTTCATTTTTAAAATGGCGCCACATCTCTTCTCTCTCACAAATTAATACACCAATGTGTGCTTAGAAAAAGAGATTGTGTACCACGCGAAGATCTTAGAAACTCCTTGACGGTATATTACTCTAATTTATCAAGAAAAAATCTTCAAAGGACACAAAGGACTAATATAAATCACTATATAGTAGAAAAATTAAAGGTATTAGTTTTTTATCTATTCAAATATTTACATTGAGATATCAAAATTTCAACTTTTTTGTTCATCAACACACCCGATCTTGTTTGACCGAATCAGACACAAATCCCACAGCCTTCCATGTGCCACTATCGTGTCGACATGAGTGAGGCACATATTTTGTAGAGTTCTAGTAACTTAGAGTGGGTCACAATGCTACCTTGGGTTGAATTCTGGTACAATACTTTGTACCAAACATATGCTGGAATGACACCATTTCAAGCACGGTATGGGCGAGAACCTCCCACTGTAGCTCGATATATATTGGGGAGCACTGCTAGTAATTTTTTTTAGGGTTACTTAATTTAGTATGATGTCTTTGTGGAGTTGTTGAAAGAAAATTTGATCACAACACAAACAAAGATGAAGTAGTTTACAGACAAACATCATACTGAGCTAGTGTTTGCGGTGGGTGATTGGGTTTTTGTGAAGTTCAAACCATATCGACAACTTTATGTGCGACTGCAAAAGGGTCATAAGCTTGGATGACGATACTTTGATCCTTTCAAGGTTATCAAGCGCGTTGGAGAGGTGGCATATAAATTGGAGTTGCCAATTGAGGCCAAAATACATCCTATTTTTCACATTTTAATTCTTAAGTGTTGCTTGGGCGAGCCTATCCAACAAGTAACACCATTACAACTCCAAGACCGTCTTGACCAGACCGAGATAGATGAATTCAACCTTGAGGGCAAGGTCAATTTTCAAGAGGAGAGTAATGTTGTGAACTCAGTTCATACATTTGTTAATTTGGATAGTAAAGAGAATGCAACAAGTGATGATTTCTGCATTAGCATACCGCATCGAAGTACTAGTAGTGTAATTCCAGCTAAAAGGTTGGACAATTACTTTTGGGCTGAAAGAAAGTCACGTGAGCAAGGCAAGAGTTACTTATAGAATTGGTATAGAAGTGTGAGAATGTGGGAAGGAAGGGATAAGGAAGCTATTTGGGATTCTGAATAATCTCATCTCCTTCTTCTGTCTTCTGAACCCCTTTTAGACTTCTAGTTTCAAATTTCAAATCTATCTCCATGTATCGTTGTGTCTTGCAATTTCCTTTGTTTTGTGTTATCGTATAGTAATAATATTCAGCAAAACATATTGTGAGTTGTTGCAGACAGCCAGCAAGTATACACAAACTATGATAGCCATAAAGCGTGCACAAGACACATGTACAACTACGTGCATATGGATTTTCACTTTGCTTTTCAACTTTTGGTTAGTGGATTATTTCATCTAAGCCACAAACCCGCTCTTGTGAATGCACCCTTGTATTTCCTTTCCTAAATTCATACATGACACAATGGTGCACACCCCTAAGTAAACCGATTTTCCCTCACCCCTTCCTTACGCATAGCAACAAACACATTAAGTGAATACCCGATAAAACTTAGTGAAGTCGATGAAACAACATTCCTATCAGGCAATTTATCAAACACCTTGTGGGCGGACACCATGTCATAAGACATTGAATAAACAATGATCAAGTTGGTTCTCAAATGAATATTTGCAGGAAACCCAATAGTTATAAGATAGGAGTGAACCAAATAGTGTAAGCCGTTTGGCATTATAGAGAATGGATGATTTCACTACATGATTCTTTTGTATGGATAGTTTTTTCCTTTTCTCTGTAGAAAAACCGATGAACTAACAAACAATGAAGAATGACTTACATTGTACTAGTTGTGGCTAGAAGTTCATTTGTTGATTCTGGTAAGCTAAGAGCTCCTACATCGGCGAAGAAGAAGCCTGCAGCTGCTAACCCCAAATGCGCAAACAAAATTGACAAAGTTAGGGTTTTAGCCACCATAGCATACTCACCGACGAAGCCATCTCTACCAGAATTCCGAGTAGCTCCACATTTGTCCTTTAAAGTAAGTAATTTTACCATTAAAGTCTCCTCACAACAGTAATTTACCCCTACGATATTTGTATTTGCATGTACTTCCTCCCGTCCAACAATAGTTCTCTACCTTATTATTATTATAGGATATCTAGCAATATTGTCCTCTTTATGAAATCAATGGTAATTTTACAGTTAACTCCTAGTTTATCCTTATCATTCATTGTATTTATTATATTCAAAGGATGAAATAATAAGTTATCCTTCTATAATTATAGTTTTTTAAGGCATGAGCAAAGTCAATAATAGAAAACTATTATGGGACAGAGGGAATATAATTTTTTACTTCCTCCGTTTCCATTTATATGTCATTATTTTAGATTTTATGTCCATTAAGAAATTATGTAAGTGTACCATTGTAATTTTATTTAGTATTCTGTTGAAATTAAATTTTCAAAAATTAACATAAATTGATTTATTTTGATAAATTAAAAATATGAATTAATCATTTAATTTTCTTGGTTAAATTCATATTTTCAAACCTAATATCTCTCAAGGGTAAAATAGGAAGAATAATATAATTTATGCATTGATCATGTGAAATGAAAAATATAAGAGACTATCTACTTTTAGTAAGGACGACACATAAATAGAAACGAACGAAATATTATAGAAAAGTAAATTTATTCTTATTATAGAAAAAAAGTAAAAAGAAAAATTGTATCTGTATGTATAGCTCCTTTATGCCATCTAACTATATGTGCTGGATATTATTATATTGTAAGCATATTTGGGTGATATTGTCTTTTTTTAATAAAATTAATATGAGTCCTTCATGTTTAGAAATATATCCTATAATATCAGTTTTGTTTTTTTTTAATGATCACAATATCACTCAAATATTTTTATTAGGAATCAATGTTAGTCTGTCTTAGTTTTAATGATTCATATAACACACTAATTTAGAGCACTACATGAATCTATGGACCTTAACAACCTCTAAAGCTTGATCTGTTTATATAAGGCATATAGTGTATTGAAAGTGAATTTGATCAAAGCACAAACAAAGATGAAGAAGCTTACAGATAAACATCATACTGAGCTAGTGATTTTTGTGGGTGATTGGGTTTTTGTGAAGTTGAAACCATTTCGACACCGTTATGTGTGACTGCAAAAGGGAATAAGCTTGGACGACGATACTTTGATCCTTTCAAGGTCATCAGGCGCATTGGAGAGGTGACATATAAATTGGAGTTGCCGATTGAGGCCAAGATACATCCTATATTTCACGTTTTAGTTCTTAAGTGTTGCTTGGGTGACCCTATCCAACAAGTAACACCATTGCAGCTCCAAGATTGTCTTGACCAGACCGAGATAGATGACTTCAACCTTGAGGACAAGGTCGATTTTCAGGAGGGGAGTAATGTTGTGAACTCAGTTCATACATTTGTTAATTTGGATAATAAAGAGGATGCAACAAGTGATGATTTCTGCATTAGCAAACTGCGTCGGAGTACTAGAAGTGTAATTCCACCTAAAAGGATGAATAATTACTTATGGGCTAAAAGAAAGTCACGTGAGCACGGCAAGAGTTAGTTATGGAATTGGAATAGAAGTGTGAGAATGTGGGTAGGAAGGGATAAGGAAGCTATTCATGATTCTGAATAATCTCATCTCATTCTTCTGTCTTCTGAACCCCTTTTAGATTTCTAGTTTCAGATTTAAAATCTATCTCCAAAGGAATCATTTTTTAAGGAATGTACAAAGTCAATAATAGACAACTATTATTGGATAAAGGAAATAGTAATTTATTACTTCCTCCGTTTTCATTTATATGTCATTATTTTAGATTTTAGTCCATTAAATTTATTAGTTCTTTGAGTCTCAATTTTGAGGAGATAGATTAATATCGACATGTTTATGAATCAAGATTCATTTTTGATGAATGTTTAGTGAAGGATAGAGGAATTTGGGGGTGTATGATATCTTGTTATGTACAAAATAAATGCTTTAAAGAAGGTTTACAATTGTTTAGACAAATGCAAATGAGTGGAATTGAACCAGATGAGGCTATTCTTGTTAGTGTACTTTCTGCTTGTGCTCATTTGGGTTGTCTTGATATTGCGATATGGATTCATAATATGTGAAGAAGTTGAAAATGGGATCGAGTATTAAGCTAGGAATTGCTCTTATTGATATATATGTGAAATGTGGTTGTTTAGATATAGCAGATAAGGTGTTCGCTGAAATGCCGATAAGAGACCTTATATGTTGGAATGTTATGATACCAGTATTTGCTGTGAATGGAAATGATTTAAAGGCCTTAAAGTTGTTCAATGAGATGCAAAAATTCAGGATTAGACTGGATGATGTTACGTTTCTTTC